>JBBPBX010035827.1:0-18378 GCA_038048925.1 Garcialebias charrua | reverse complement strand
CAGATGAACTGATTGAGAATGAGCGGATTTGATACCTGGACTATTGAGAATGAACTTTCTTGTCTTGAACCACTTTGGACATGTCTGCCTGCCTGGGAGGAGTCGACGAGGGACAAGCCCCCAGAAACCATCTTGGCTACAGCAAACTGGTTGGTCCACTTAAGTTGTTTACTTGGTGGGGTAGCTTCAGTTTGCTTTGGACTACTCTGACTGACGAAGCCCTCTGGAGTGAGGGTGAAACGTTTCTACTAAAAAGAAACTGTCCAGATGAACTGATTGAGAATGAGCGGGTATTAAATTCCTCTTCTTCATCGCTGATCTGGACTTTTCTTTTGTTTTTTTGCCAAAAGTCAAGTGATCGCTTGAAGCGATCACCATTCGCTTCCTCCTCCGATGAGGAGGAATGAATGAACTTGTCACAAGTGAACTAAACTCATGTCCAACGTGGATGCGCCAGGTTCTAAATATTTCCTGGTGTGCTGGTCTGCTGTGTGGGCTGAAAGACCAGTGCTCCCTGTTTTAATTTTATTTTTTAGAACTTTTTATTAACATATAAACACAGAACAAAGCTGCGCAGCCCTCTGCCTTTTTGTCTCCCACCCGACCTGTCAATCAAATCAGTAAGCGTGTCATTAAATGACCAATCAGCTACCTCAATTTGTCCCGTAGGTAAACGCTCCGTCCTGCTTCTGCTCAAATGACATCAAGTATTTGGAGCGAAAACGTTGCTGCTTCACGCTGAGCTCTGCTGTGAACTGCACACGCACGTGGCGCGGCACTCATACAAACGCACAGCTCTGCCTGGCCCTTTACTGTCATCCGTCTAATATATTATTTAAACAACTCAAAGTACTGAAGTTTTATGATTTTGTGGACTATAATGCTTTTTTAGTAATGTATAGGGCTCACAAGAATATACTACCCTCAAATGTTCAAATGTATTTTGTTAGGAGAGAAAGCTGCTACAGTCTAAAGGGAAGTGAAATTTTTGCAAAGCCAAGGTATAGGACTACATGTAGTTTGAAGGGACGGTTTATTTCAATACAGGGAGTTGAATTGTGGAATGGTTTGGGAAATGATGTTAAAAATGTAAACGCTGTGCTTCTGTTAAAAAAATTGATAAAAACTAAATTGTTAACAAAATACAGTACTAAAACTTTCAGTTAAGTGTTTAATGTTATAGATATTTGTAGATTGGGAAAAGTTACTCTTTTTGCTCTATTACTCATAGAAGATTATTGTTTGAATTGATTGTTTAAATTGTTTTGTTTTTGAAAAAAGGGGCAGATAAAATAAGATTTCTTCTTCTTTCTGCCACCTTTCATTTTATGTACAGTACAGGTATTCTTTCATATACTATGTGATATGTTTTTTTTTTTCCTTTTTCTTTTGGTTTTTAATGTAAAATGAATAAATTAAAAATAAATAAATAAATGAAGTCCATGTGCCACAAAGGCGTGGATGACTTTTTTTTGTAGAAGTCTTCCTCGTCAGCTTTCAGTTTTAAAAGTCTCTCTGCCTCGATGGAGATCAGAAGAAAGCCTCCCTTGATCAGAAATGTAATCCTCCATTGCGAGATTATTGCCAATCAGTAGAAAAAAACATCTGAATCACTACACTTGACTTTCCTTACGCTGTCATGTCACTTCCTTCTGCAGAGGAGCCGAGCAGCTGCAAGCAAGAGATCCCTGGGCTCACTAGCCCCGCCTCCTCCATGAGGCATGCCTCGGCCGGCACCTTTTCACAGCGGTTTATGATCGCTCAGCACAGGAAACACGTTACACACACACATACAGTTTTGGACAAAAACACTACACTGGAAAAAATGCCCCTCTAAAAATAAGAAAAAAAAAATGTAAAATAAGATTTTTTTGCTTGAAATAAGCAAAAAAATCTGCCAATGGAACAAGTGAAAATTCACTTGACAAGATTCTTAAAATAAGACATTTTGTTCAAGTCAAACAAGATATGCGGAATCTTGAAACTAGCTACAAAAATCTAGTTTTGAGCAATATTTTACTACAATTGTGAGCTTTTCTTGTCTTATAATAAGATTCTGATGCTCAAAAGTAGTACACTGGAGAAAAGTCTACTCTGAAAACAAGTTTAAAACAACTTAAAATTAGTTTTTTTTTTGATTGAAATAAGCAAAAAGATCTGGTAACAAGTGAAAACAAGATATGCGGAATCTTGAAACTAGCTACAAAAATCTAGTTTTGAGCAATATTTTACTACAATTGTGAGCTTTTCTTGTCTTATAATAAGATTCTGATGCTCAAAAGTAGTACACTGGAGAAAAGTCTACTCTGAAAACAAGTTTAAAACAACTTAAAATTAGATTTTTTTTTGACTGAAATAAGCAAAAAGATCTTCCAACAAGTGAAAATTGTCTTGACACGATTTCTAAAAATAAGACATTTTATCTTTTTACAAGATAAACAATCTTAAACCTAGCTGCAAAAAATCTCATTCTTAGCAATATTTTACTACAATTGAGCGTGTGATGCTTAAAATTAGTATACATCCCTAAAACTTTTACTCATTTTTAGTTCTACAGATGTTTCAAATGTTTCTCCAACCCGTTATCAAATTTAACCAACAAACGTAATAATACATGTCTTGTCAAAACCTTCAAACATTTTCTGTAATGACAAAAAATGAAAGGTATTCTTTAACTTCAACACATTTATTTTATCACAATGGTTTCAGCAGCAATGCAACAACTACTACTCCCAATTACAACTTAACACTTGATTATATTTTTAAATAATATAAAACACCTTCAACAAAATAAAAACAATTTTTGCTATGAAAAATGGAGAGTATACTACTGGGCACCATGAAAAACGAGGGAGCCACTACAACTTCAAATGTTTAAACATAAAATGTCTTTGGGAAATGTTGTGATAGGCACATCTCCTACCGTGAGCAGGCAGTTGGACGAACACACAATCAGAATTGGACAGGAGAGGGAGAGTTTTCCTGGGGGCTTTGAGGTCCTGTTTTTCCTGAAACACAAAGACATATTTCTGTTGGCATGATGAATCATATTTTAAGATTGTGGAATATAAGCCAGATAAATAAATAAAATAGAGAACCTGTAAAACTATCATGTTAAATATGACGCGGTTGAAAATTTGGGTGCACTAACTGTGCTGGTGAACCAAAAAAAAGTTTAGAAACACCAGTGCAATCAGTGCAAGAAGTTAGTGTAGAACCATGGGAAAAAATGTATCAATTAAAAAAATGATTTTGAGTAAGATATTTCCAGCAACCTGCAAAGATTTTGTTTCTTTCCACCTTGAAAACTTTAATATCCAAATACTATGTTAGGTTTATTCTTTAAAAAATAATAACACCAATTTCTCATTAACATTCAAATAATAATGCATTATTGTAATTAAAAAGATAAATTAATCTACATTTCTGGAAATGTTTGAATTATCAGAATAATCCAGGTTATCAATATTATACTTTTGATAACAATTTACCTTTGTCCACGAGAGGAAGACCTCGACCTCCAACGCCGCCTCTGAGAAAGGGACTGTCTTGGCCAGGTCTGACTGATCTGTTTAAAGCATGCAACAGCAAAATTGGTACACATCGCGTCGTGAGTTAGATGAATTGTTACATCTCTAATTTTGATCATATTTAAATTAAATACCTTTGATCATTAGAAAGAGACTCAGAGGGACTCCTGCTACCATTGCATCCCAAGATTTGAGATTGAGTGCTTGAAGGGATGTCCATCGGGGTTCTTTCTGCATTTTAGAGGGTTTAAACATAAGTGTTAATATGTCAAAAATGTAAATTACTTTACACAAGGTTTCCAAGTACCCCAAGATGATAGTTGTGCAATATTTACCTGACTGTGCATTCATCCTTTTAGGAGGAGTTGGAAGAGCAAAGTCATCTATAATAAAACAGTCAACAGTAAAAAATAAATTAAAATAAAAGTGATTTTACATCTATAGTAAGTAATTAGCCTGTTACTGATATGGTGGTGATTGAAATACTACATAGATTTGTTCTTAAAAAAAGAAATAAAAGTTACATGGATTAGCTTATTATGTGCAGGATGTGGCTTATTTTTATTGTGAAATATGTAACAAAAAGTGTAAGTGACTTAGCTGTGCGTTTGCAGTAAGAACAATTGCATACCTCCAATGATTCTAGAATTGTCAGCCCACCTTGTGTGACATGACCCACCACCAAGGTATAACTATCCTCTTTTGATGTGGTATACCCCCAAATTAATCAGTGGTGAAAATTTTTTTAACATACCCTCACAAGGAAAAACATTTCTAGACTTCTTGGTAGCTTTTTGACCTAAAATAAATAAAAAAATATACATGCTGTAAGACAGTAGTCATATTTTGAACAAACTATACCTGTGAAGGAAATTTTGTGACCGATTGTCAGATGCAGTTTTGTATTTCATACTTTTTGATCATTGCAGCCATAACGTTAAAACAGAGAATTGGTGTGTCTTATCATACGAGGCCTTTCCGTGTGCATAACAAAGTTGGTTACGTTCTAATGTCTGATGCAAACGGTACCACCTTCAGGTTGATTCATCATTATTGCAGAAGAGGTTTTCTGGGAGTTCTTGAGTTTGCAGCTCTGAGAGAGCCTGGGACAGCTTAGGCTCGGTTTTGTCTTGCTTTTCCGATAAGGCCAAGGTTTTTTACTCTGAGGCCTGATGCTGCCTGGCTTTGGCTCACTGTTTGGCTTTGCAGTTCCACAAATTAATGCAACAATAAACGGCTCTAACTTTTTCACACTGCAGAGAATGGGCAAAATTTGTACATTTGATGATTTAAATAATGGTACACCATCTACATTGAAATTTAGCTGTATCTCATTTTCTGTTGAAAAAAAATTGGGATACTGTGAGCACATTTTCAGAAGTCCTGTCTCCACACCAAAGTTTTGATACTTTGCATTTCACTTTCTATTTCTCTCCTACATTTTTTTTCTTTTTTCTGTTGTTTGTTGTTTAAGGAAATTCTACCATTGCTGTTCATCATTCTTTAGTTTGTAGCAGGTCGCTTTTGTAAATGAGCCCTCGAGGCTCAATGAGATTTACCTGACTAAATAAAGGTTGAATGAATGAAAAAGTAGAGGAACTGGCCACCACATAGATCTGTGACGTCTATTTCACTGGGATTTCCTAACAGGGTTCTGGCATCTTTTGGTAGCCGGTGTCCATGGATGGCTGGGTTAGGTTTGGAGACAACTCACCACTGAAGGCGACTTGGATCGTGTTTTTCCAAATCTGTGGAAAAGAGCAAGGAGAGGAATGTGAAATCTCAACCTTATTTTAAAAGTTTGTGGATGGAAAGTATGTCAATATACCACATTCACCAACAGAGACATTGAACATTCTTGTTTAGACAAATACCCATGAAGCAGGTGTGTTTGGGGCCTCTGCACATTCTCCATCAGCAGTAGATTAATACCCCTCTGCTTAGTTCATGTAACATTAACATTTATCTTTGTGTGACCACAGCCAATGCTGACAGATATAAGAGGGGGAAATGTTTTTTTTTTAAGCACATGATTAAAAAAAGTCATTAATGATGGGCAGTACATGTATAGGGGATAAGTTTTATCGTTTAATGTTAAACATATTTCTGAGACATTTTAGGCTTAGTGGCTGAAGAGTTATGACACTGTTTTATACACCGTTTACTGATTTTATATGCTCAGGAAATGTTACTGTTTGATTAAACTATTCTCTCTGGACTTTAGACAAACACGAATTACATGGTTTACTAGTTTAGGAGCCCATTTTTCATATAATCATAACTTAATCAAGTAGTTTCTCTTCATCCAGTGCAGGTAACATAGTTACTGCCGCTGGTCCACAGACAACAATACATTGTGCTCGATAACCAGAACACATCACACATAATATATATACTACTATGATAGACTACATTATTACTTAAAGGCTAATACACTTAGAGTTCACATCTAGAAAACAGTTTTACTGATTTAAGACTCTGCTCGCACATCCATCTACAGAGATAACGCACACCAGAACACCATATCTTAGTCAGAAGAGAGGCCACTGTATGCATATAAATGTATTTTATGTCTGTACGCTGATTAATCATTATGCCTGTCATAATAAATTCTTTTTTATACAAATACTCTCTCCTTTTGAGCACCTCTCTAAGAGTTTAGGACTCTTCATGGCCTAACAGAGCAGACAAAAACATTAAACTCCAGCTCTTTTTTTTCCAACCACCTAGCGCGGGTTAGCTAGCTAGCTAGCCCGCGCTAACACTGCTAGCCCCCTACATGCGTTCGCTCCGGTCCGACCTCCGCAGCAAATACGCACTCATTTTAATCAATGAGACTGTTACTGGCTCCGCACGGCCACTGTGTAGCTAGCTCGGACGGTAGCTTGCAGTCCGAGCTAGCTATCTCGAAAAAATCGGCTCGAAATGTACAGCTCGAAAATATCGGCACAGCTAGTAAGCCGTTGGTAAATTCTGCTGTTGACTGTACGCCCCAAAATAATCGTTCAAAGTTTGTCACGGGTTTATTAACTAATGTGATTTACAAAACTTTACTTACTGTTGTTGCTGAGCCCGCGCAAAGATGATTACGAATTACTTCACGCATGCGCACACCGTTCTTCTTCTTCTTCTTCTTCATGGGTTAATGGCGGTTGGCAAAACACTTTAGGTGTGCATTACCGCCACCACTGGTATGGAGTGTGGTTCTTCATGGGATAATTCTATCCCTAATTCTAATTCTATGTGTACGCCTGATTAAACTATATGTATTTCAAATTCTATTAAACAACTTTGTTTTCTTAAAATATCTAATTATAATTTGGATATGTTTACTCTCTAAGTTATGTTGTAGTGCAGCTATTATGTTAAACTTTTCTTTTATCTCTTCAAATTCTCTCTTCATATATTCTATGATCCACGGGATCATAGTTTTGACATTCCTGTAGAACATGTTGCAATGTTTCATCTTGTCCACAGTGCTCACATTTGCCTGTATTGTGTTTCTTTATTTGAAATAATGAATAATTAAGTCCTGTGTGTTCAAATCTTAGTCTTGTTATTAATCTTTCCTCTTTTCTGCTCCTTCTTCCAGTTCGTGTTTCACCTACTGTCATTTTGATCCCATAAAACCATCTTCCTTTACTTTCTTCATCCCATCTTTTCTGCCATTCTTTCTTCAGTCTTTGTTTAATGATACTTTTTGCCTCTGATTTACTTGTTTTTACTGTGAAGTTGATCTGAGTTTGAGTTGCCTTCTTTGCCATCTTATCTGCTGTCTCATTTCCTTTTATCCCAATGTGTGCTGGTACCCATAAAAATGTTATTGTTAATCCCATTCTTTGTGTACTAAATAACTAATAACTAAGGAGTGCCAGTGCCAAGGAGTGCGAAGGAGTGCCAAGGTGTGGGAAGGTGTGGGAAGGAGTGCGAAGGAGTGCAAAGGTGTGGGAAGGTGTGGGAAGGAGTGCGAAGGATCCCTTTTTTACTATATTTTTTCCCCTTGTCCCAAACGTAGAAAAATATGTTTATAGTAAATGGAGCTTATTTATGTAGCGTTTTCCAGCCCCCTATGAGGGGCCCCAAAGCTCTTTACAATACCAACCATCCACCCATTCATACACACATTCATACACCGGTAGCGGCAGACCCATGCAAGGCGCCATCCAGTCCTACCGGGAGCAACTCGGGGTTAAGTGTCTTGCCCGGGGACACAACGACACATGGGGAACCAGGATTCGAACCTCCAACCTTCCGATTGGGGACGACTGCCATTACCACTACGCCACGGCCGCCCCACGGCCGCTTAATCTGTCCTAACCACATTTATTTTATTAAACTCAATTATATGTTAAATTATATGTTAAAATAAATATGTGAAATGAACCTGCATTATTTGTCTATTTAATATAAACTGCACAGTAGGTATGTTTATGTAGTATT
The DNA here is from genome assembly GCA_038048925.1 of Garcialebias charrua. Classification (NCBI taxonomy): domain Eukaryota; kingdom Metazoa; phylum Chordata; class Actinopteri; order Cyprinodontiformes; family Rivulidae; genus Garcialebias; species Garcialebias charrua. The sequence goes on along the minus strand of JBBPBX010035827.1, from coordinate 10,408 downwards.
CAGCCTTGGAAAAAAATACAATGTAGAAAATGTTAATGAACTATTGGTTTAAAGAAATTGTATTAGGACAATGGAGTCTGTTCAAAGTTAAACAGAACCTGTATAAAAAATAGAATGATTAATACTTTGAGTGGGCATGCTGATCAAAGAAACAGATTTGTCTAAATTCAAGTTAGTTTGTTATCTTGAAACAAGATTTTTCACATTTTACAAACCTCACGACAACTGCAAATGTTAATGAAATGTCAAAAAAGCTTGTTTCAAATAAGAAATGACTCAAAACAAGATATTTTCAAGACTTTTTGCCTTATCAAGATTTTCAAGATGCATTGTCTCAAAACAAGTTGTTATGTCTTACTTAGAAATATGTTTTTGACTTATATTAAGTGTGATAAGAGGTTTTGACTTGAAATTAGAAAATTTGACTTGGTAAGATTTTACGTTTTTGCAGTGCAACAGCCGCCCTGAATGGCAGGAGAACTGGGTTTAAATAAGTAGGCCTCTTCTGTGGTTGGAGGAGCAGGAGGTGAAGAAGCCAACCAGGATGCAGATTGATGTCCATTGGGGAGGATTCAGGAAGTGAAGCAGCCAATCCCAGATGGACCACCGCACAGCTGAGTCAGCAAACAACCTGCAAACACACTGCTAAACCAAATGGCCTCAGGCCACAACATAAAACAACATACAAGGCCACTGGCCGTAACACCCTCTTCCACTTTTCATTTCTTTTTCATCTTTCATGATGTAGTCTTTCATCCTGTTCATGCGGATTGTGCCAATGTAGTGGATTCCTCTCTCTTTTAGTTGTTGGACCAAAGGAACAGATGTAAAAGTAGTTGTCTGCAAAGACTTTGTGATTTCTTTCTGCAGGAAGTGTTGATGTTATTTTCAGCACAACTTTTCCTGTAACACCAACTTCAGACTTCTCTCTGTTTGAGTTTTGTGCACCTTGACAAATATCAAAGTCATAAAGAAAGCCACTTTGTCCAGCTCGTCCCCACATTTTGAAACCCCATTTGTGAGGTTTTGCAGGCATGTAGACACGTAGATGAGACTTTCCCTTAAATGGTACCATAATTTCATAAACTGCATGGCATTCTTCGGGAGGAATGCAGAGAAACTGTTTTTGCAGTTTTTGTAACCATGGCCTGAGCTTCCACAATTTGTCTTTCTTTGCATCATCAGATGCACTGAGGTTGTCCTGAAAGTGAATCAGTGTCAGCAATTTCAGAAACCGATCTCGAGACATCACATCACAAACTGAGGGGAGCTTTGTTTCCATCTCCCAGTAGGCTCTCACACTGGGCATTTGTACTAGCCCCATATGCATGTACATGCCTAGAACCTGCTCAATCTCTTTGGCAGTTGTGTTTATTGACTTGCCCTGCTTCTGTACACTGTACATGTTTGTCTGTTCAGTAATTTCCTGTAGCATTTCATCAGTAACAAACTGTTTGAAGTACATGTATGGTGTCATTTCACATCTTTCATCTGTGTCTTCCTCAACACTTGCAATGAAATCGACAGACGGGGCTTGATATTGTATTTTTCTCCATCTGTATTCTTTGCTTTTTGCCTTGCCCTTCACTGACTCATTACTGGTTGTCTCCAGAGTTGTTGTTGAGACCTCAACCTCCATGCTTGTCTGGGCTATACTTTAATTCTGATAGCCTTCCTCATCACTGCTAGCTGAACTTCCATCATCATCATGCATGGCCTGAGGAGTCCATTCCTCCTCCTCCTCTTCCTCATCTTCTAACTGTTCTATGTCACTTGAATTGGCATCTATTATCATATCGATATTTTCAATGTACTTTCTTTTTCTCTCTTCTTCATCAATTCTCTTTGACATCTAAAAATACACGCATACATAATTGGTCAGTACAGCATAGAGATTATAATTTCAAAGGAACCACAAATATCCAAAATGTATTTTTATATGGCATTTCAGTGATTAACCAGTTTATATCAATTATCAAAAATAGTGTGTGGTTGCATTGTGGCAGGAATGCTGTAGAATAAATTACTAAAATGTCATATGACAGTTCGGGACTGGAGCACCTTATATACCTGCAGTATCAAGTTTGATACGCACACTTTTAACACGGTTTAACTGTAAAAATATAAAATATTTTAAAGTAGTTATGCATTGCTTTAACACAGGAAGTATTAATTTAAATAAATTACTAACAATATTGATGTTGTTCTTACCTTAACTTCTCCAAAATAGTGAAGGGTTTCCTGAAAAAAGTGTGTGAATGACCTCCTGTCAGCAAACATTTTGAAATGACAAAAAAAACCTTTTCCACTGCCTGCAGTACATTAATAATCCACTAGATGGCAGAGTACATGTCTCAAATGAGATACAACAGGTGTTTGAGGTAAATCCTAATCACATTGATAAAATGGAGGTCACAGAATTTTGCGTAGCAAATATGATACAAATGGCGATTAATGAACTTCTCCACGTTGAAGGTGCTACGGGACAGAGCATCCCATACCTAGGATATGTTGAGACAATCTTCACCTTTCCACCAGAATTTCTGGGAAGTGAATTTACAGTTCAGACACTTTCACTTGTCGTTCCAGATGTTAGATCCGGATTTCCAACTTCTGTTTTAATTGGTATGAACACACTTGAAGTCCTCTATGATCTGTTTCGTAGTAGTGATTACCCCACCTTTCAGCTTAGTACTTATGGTTACAGAGCTGTGCTACAGACCCTTCAGTTAACACATCAGCAAAGTCCTAATGTTAACATTGGACTTGTCAATCTCTGTAGTAAAACTCCTGTGCCCATTCCTGCAGGTAGTACAGTTGTGGTTGAGGGTTCAGCAAAGATTGCCGTTCCAGCTAGTCAGTACGCTATCATTCAACACCCGGATTCAGGCCTGCCGGGTGGTTTGTGTGTAAGTGGCTGTTTGGTTGCCTTACCTGCTCATTCCTCTTTAATGATTCCTTTTTTTTTTTCAGAAGAAAAAACGTTTTTATTTGTCAAACGTTTCATAAAGTTAAACAAAAAAACAAATCCTGGAGGAGAAACAAACGTTAAAACTCAAATGGATTTCTGCAGAACTAAACGACGTGCTTGTCTCCTCGGTTCTGGTCCAAACATTTAACACGTTAAGAAAGAAAAACAAACGTCTGCAGGCTGCCACCACAGATTAATCAAATGAAAATCCAGGACAACAGTCCAGGTCCAGCTGATCCGGTTCGGGTTCTGTTTGAGCATTTATTTACATTGTTTATATTTTTATTTACACCAACACTAAACCCTCGATCCAGCAGCTCCAGATGGCTCTGGTCGTCTCTGGCCGTTCATCAATAAACTATAAAGTAAAACGTCTTCATCTGAGGAGGAATTTTCTGTTGGACCTTCACTCCGTCCACAGCAGTTGCAAGTTCGACCCGTGGAGCGGCTCTGCAGAACCGCAGGTCCATCTTCAGATCGGCGGCGCCGCTCGGAGACGATCGAAGCGGCGACCGCAGGGCTCCAGCGTCGATACGGTCTGAATCCGGCAGCGGCGCCGTGGTCCGTCTCGCCCCGCCTCATTTGAACTTTTTAACAGATGAATAGTCACGAAAAAAACCTCCGGGTCTAAAGATATGGCAGGAAAAACGTAAAACTATCGTCTCCACTCTTAAAAGAAAACAGTTGATCCAACTTAAATGAATCACTTCAATTGGTAACAAGTAATTCATTTAAGTTTTTCCAACTTAATTTTTTAAGTTTATTTTATTTGATTAATTAAGTCATACTAACTCAAAACACATAGTTTCTTCTAAATTATAAATTCACGTCATATTGACTTAATTATATGTAAAGTAAACTCAAATGTTTTAAGTCATTCCAACCCAAACCAATCACTTCAATTGGTAACAAGTAATTCATTTAAGTTTTTCCAACTTAATTTTACAAGTTTATTTAATTTGATGAATTAAGTCATACTCACTCAAAACACAGTTTCTTCTAAATTATAAATTCACATCATTCTGACTTAATTTTATGTAAAGTAAACTTAAATGTTTTAAGTTTTTCCAAACCAAAAATGCGAACTATTCCAAACTACATTGTCCCTTTCTTTAAACTTAAAAGTCCAGCTTGAACATAAATCAATTTAAATGTGTTTTGCCATGATTTTTAGCTTTCAAATACAAGTAAAATACTTTCATTGTAATGAGAAATTAAGTTGGCTAAATAAATCTCCATTGCACAAATGAAATCTTTCAAGTTTTATTAACAAATGTCCACAATTCTTAAATCAAATCCAACAAAAGAAGCTGAATAATAAATTTGTGACCCATCACATCAAATAGGTTTATATTTCAAAGTGGTATGTGTAAATTTAGATAGTAAATGGTTAAAATGTTGGCCAACAATTCCAATTTTTTAAAATAAGATGAATGAATAACTTATCAAATGGTTTAAATTAAATATCTGAAATAAAATCTTCACACCAAATATCAAACCATTTTCATGATTAAGACAATACAATGCATTTGGCAGGATGATCTAAGTATGAAAATGTATTTCTAAAAGTCAGTAATATATATGTTTGCTTGTAGGTCATTTTGACCAAATTTGACTTTAACTCCTGTTTGATGATGTGATGGGTCACATATTCAGTATGAAGTTCTAGTAAAACTAACCCGCTTTCAAAAACAAGGAGCGAGTAATCTGGTGATCTGATATAAATACATTCAGATAATCCTCCTTTAAAACATGGAGCGAGAAATCTGGTGATCTAACAAAATACTTTCAGCTAATCCTCCTTTTAAAACATGGAGCGAGAAATCTGGTGATCCAACATGTGTTCACATATAGACAACTTCAGTGTTGTTTCAGAAACAGTTCTCAACCATCATTAGCAAAGCACATCCATCATAAACAGTTCTCAACCATCAGGAGCAATTGACATCCATCATAAACAGTTTTCAACTATCATTATCAAATCACATCATCAGGAGCAATTGACATCCATCAGAAACATGTTGCAACCATCATGTATGAAAAACCAGTGCCTTAGTGTACAGTCCAGGAACTTTAAAAAGCTAGAAGCAGCACAATAATAATAATAATAATAATAATAATAATAATAATAATAATAATAATAATAATAATAATAATAATAATAATAATAATAATATGCTGGTGAAGATTCTCAGTCGTCCAGGACATGATGAAATCAAAAAAGGCGTTCAATACAGGATCAACTGGACTTTATTTGTTGCAGAAAACGTTTCGACTTCTGTCCAGAAGTCTTTTTCAATTCAATAATAATAATAATAATAATGTCCTTTTCTGTCATCTGTGTATGTTTCCCATACACAGACGAAATTCGTCTCTGCATTCAACCCAACCACCACCAGGTGGTACAGTGAGCAGCCATAGAAAGTGCCCGGGGAGCTGGAGAATTAGGTGTGCACTCAAAGACAGCATAGAAAAGAAAATTCCCTTACTTTGATTGAAGTGGAGGTAGACAGGCTTATTAGGTGGTTCTCATGTTCAAACATGGATCAGATGGAACTGCTTAGCCATTGAGCAATGATTCAACCATGGATGATGGGTACATGGGAGTCCAGATGTGAGTTCAGGTCAGGTGTGTGGTCCTGATGAGAGCAGGTCTGTCCATCAGGACAGGTGTGTTTTCCTGTTTTATCAGCAGTCATTGATGTGGATACATGTCAGGGTTAGGCACAAGGTGTTGATGTACAGGTAATGAATGGAGAGGAGCAGCAGGAGGTAGTAGGATGGTGAGGAGAGAGCAGAGGACACAGGTCTGTCCATGAGGTCAGGCGCAGTAGGTGTTGTCTGTTGAAAGAAACACAAACAATTAACATGTGAAGTTAAAGCACGGTCATGACCTGCAATAAAAACATAAAACACACGACAGAAAACAAGTTCAACTCACTGTTAGGCACAAGGTGTTGACGCACAGGTGATGGAAGGAGAGGAGCTGCAAGAGGCAGGAGGAGAGGACACAGGTCTGTCCATAAAGTCAGGTGCAGCAGGTGTAGTCTGTTGAAAGAGACACAAACATGAACATGTGAAGTTAAAGCAGGGTCATGACCTGCAATAAAAACATAAAACACAGACAGAAAACAAGTTCAACTCACTGTTAGGCACAAGGTGTTGACGCACAGGTGATGGAAGGAGAGGAGCTGTAGGAGGATGGTGAGGAGAGAGAGAAGAGGACACAGGTCTGTCCATGAGGTCGGGTGTAGCAGGTGTTGTCTGTTGAAAGAAACACAACAATTAACATGTGAAGTTAAAGCACGGTCATGACCTACAATAAAAACAAAACACAGACAGAAAACAAGTTCAACTCACCGTTAGGTACAAGGTGTTGACGCACAGATGATGGAAGGAGAGGAGCTGCAGGAGGCAGGAGGAGAGGACACAGGTCTGTCCATGAGGTCAGGCGCAGCAGGTGTTGTCTGTTGAAAGAAACACAAACAATTAACATGTGAAGTTAAAGCACGGTCATGACCTGCAATAAAAACATAAAACACACGACAGAAAACAAGTTCAACTCACTGTTAGGCACAAGGTGTTGACGCACAGGTGATGGAAGGAGAGGAGCTGCAAGAGGCAGGAGGAGAGGACACAGGTCTGTCCATAAAGTCAGGTGCAGCAGGTGTAGTCTGTTGAAAGAGACACAAACATGAACATGTGAAGTTAAAGCAGGGTCATGACCTGCAATAAAAACATAAAACACAGACAGAAAACAAGTTCAACTCACTGTTAGGCACAAGGTGTTGACGCACAGGTGATGGAAGGAGAGGAGCTGCAGGAGGATGGTGAGGAGAGAGAGCAGAGGACACAGGTCTGTCCATGAGGTCAGGTGTAGCAGGTGTTGTCTGTTGAAAGAAACACAAACAATTAACATGTGAAGTTAAAGCACGGTCATGACCTGCAATAAAAACAAAACACAGACAGAAAACAAGTTCAACTCACCGTTAGGCACAAGGTGTTGACGCACAGATGATGGAAGGAGAGGAGCTGCAGGAGGCAGGAGGAGAGGACACAGGTCTGTCCATGAGGTCAGGCGCAGCAGGTGTTGTCTGTTGAAAGAAACACAAACAATTAACATGTGAAGTTAAAGCACGGTCATGACCTGCAATAAAAACATAAAATACAGACAGAAAACAAGTTCAACTCACTGTTAGGCACAAGGTGTTGACGCACAGGTGATGGAAGGAGAGGAGCTGCAAGAGGCAGGAGGAGAGGACACAGGTCTGTCCATGAGGTCAGGTGTAGTAGGTGTTGTCTGTTGAAAGAGACACAAACAATTAACATGTGAAGTTAAAGCACGGTCATGACCTGCAATAAAAACAAAACACAGACAGAAAACAAGTTCAACTCACCGTTAGACACAAGGTGTTGACGCACAGATGATGGAAGGAGAGGAGCTGCAGGAGGCAGGAGGAGAGGACACAGGTCTGTCCATGAGGTCGGGCGCAGCAGGTGTTGTCTGTTGAAAGAAACACAAACAATTAACATGTGAAGTTAAAGCACGGTCATGACCTGCAATAAAAACATAAAACACACGACAGAAAACAAGTTCAACTCACTGTTGGGCACAAAAAAAGCATTCTGCTCCCTCTCCCTCAGAGCCATATATGACTCTGAGGAGGAGCCACAGTCCGTTCTCTGTTGAACTTGAGTTCTGCAGCTCCGCCCCCTGCTGTGTGTCCGCTCGGAGCACTTCAATATTCTGTGATTATATGTTAATAAAATGTTTTAAAAATATAATAAAACCATGGAGCACTTGTCCAACAACACAAAAACCAGCAGAAATCAGCAAAGCTTCACGCAGCAACGTTGGACATGATTTAATTTGCTCGTGACTTCCTCATGTCTGTCAGTCGATGTCTGGTATGTCTGGAATGTTCCGCCCCCAATACATGTCCTATGGCAGACGCTGCGAAGTTCTGTGATTATATGTTAATATAACGTTCTAAAAAATATAATAAAAACATGAATCACTCGTCCAACAACACAAAAACACCCTGAAATCAGCAGAGCTTCACTAGCCACTTTGGACATGAATTAATTCGCTCGTGAGTCGTGACAAATCAATTTCCTCATTCCTGTGAGTGAAGGATGAAGCGATCACTTGACTTTTGGCAAAAAAACAAAATAAAAGTCCAGCTCTGGGATGAAGAAGGGATATTTAATACATTTGTGTCACATACAAATCAGTCCTGCATCGCTTTGCAATCCTTTGAATGAGAATGTGCGCGGCGCTGAGGCTGGGACAGGCGGGGGCGTGGGTTGGGGCGTGACAAACAACTCTGTTTTTATTGGCTGGTCATTGTCCGGGTCACTCTGTGTTTTTAGTGTTTTTATAAATGCTGATAGAGAAGCAAGGGGACTATAGTTTTTTTCAGAGATTACTTTGTCTAACATCAGTCTGTCAGTAGATAGTGACAGAGTGAAGAAATATGTTAAAAATATATTGTTTGAAAAGTTACAGACTACATTACAAAGTTACATAGTGCAGCTTTAAAGGGACTGTGTTACATGTTCATGAATCTGAATCCATCCTATAAAAAGGAGTATGAAAAAGCCTTCAGGTTGGAAGAGGATAAATTTAAAATACCAAGGTGGTGTAAGGAAAAGTCCAAGTTGGTGTGGCAACGTGAGGAGAGGCCCAAGGTGGTGTGAAGAGAGACCTGCAGTGGCGTAGCTGGAGGCCAGAGGTGGCATGAGGAGAGACGTATGGTGGCGTGAGGAAAGGTCTGAGGTGCTGTGAGGAGAGACTTGTAGCGGAGTGAAGGGAGGCCTGAGGTGGTGTAAGGAGAAGCCAAAGGTGGTGAAGAGAGGCCCAAAGTGGTGTGAGTAGAGGCAAACAGAGTTGCTGCAGATGTCGAGGCCCAAGTTGAAGTAACCACGCCAAATGAGATAAGTGAGACCAGTGACGGGACCTGCCAGCTTGGACGATGTTAAGCCGGGATTGTGCGAGTCATGCCGAGCAGGCTTGGGAAGGGAGGGTACTGTAGCAATGAAAAACATGGAGGAGATGAAAAAATCTCTGAACTTCATGTCTTCTGAACTAACTAGGTTTGCTTCTCAGCAGGAACGATTGATTGAAAATACATGAAATGACAAAAGAAATACAGGTAGTCCCCGACTTACGAGCGAGTTCCGTTCCTGCGAGGTGCTCGTAACACGAAAATTCGTAAGTTGGAACACGAAGCACGTGTTCTCGTAAGTCCGGATTTTCGCTCGTAAGTTGGAACATTTATGCTAGCGCTACTACGAACACTCGTTTTTCATCAAAAACATTCATATTAGTTCATAAACATGGTCGGAAACGTGTTTCCAAACGGTTAGCTAACACACTTTCATCTAAAAACACAAAAAAGTGCTGTATTTTTTACAAATTTACTTCTCTTTCGCCAGCTCGTAAGTCCGGGCGCTTGTAGGTCAGAGCGCTCGTAAGTCGGGGACTACCTGTAGTTGAATCGAAGCAAAGAGTTGATCATTTGAAACAATATGAAAGAAGATATGATTTAGTTATAACTGGACCAAAAACAAAGCAGAGATCATATGGATGGGTTGCTTCAGGTGCGAAGACAAGAGGACAGTCCACAAGAGGAACTGACAACACAAGCCCTATGCAATATTGAAGAGGTTAGACTCATTGCTTTGTAATATTTAGCTTCAAACATTATTTTTACCACATCTGTTTCATTATGGATTTAATATCTTAGTGAACCTTAAGTTAACCCTAGTCACGCCATCTCTGAGGGAGAGCCCATCAACCCTTTGGACACTGTTCTATGTGACCAAATGTTCTGCATGTTTTAGTTGTATCCTTGTTTAAAACAATTAAATTACCTACCGTAAAAACCAGTGTATAATACGCTGTATTTTTGCTCATTTGAATGTCACCAAAGACCAAAGAGTATTATTTATGGATTTTTTCCCCATATTTTTAGACCCATTTTTCGCTCTGATTCTTCGTTTTTCATTTTTGGCAAAAATGGTGCAGTACCAGTTTCGGCCGCTATACGGGCGCTGTAGGCAGCAGCCAGCAGAGGACTCATGCCTCATCCTCACCAAACGCATCAAAATGCTCCCAATGCTCTGTGTTTGCTGCTTGTCAACAGATGTCTGTCCCCACCGAACATGTCTGCAGAAGCGCAGTGGGAGGAGCGTGTGGCTCCCTTCCCGGTCAGATCCGTGTTGTTTTTATGTACACTGGGCAGATAAAATCAGCTTCACGTAACACTTGAGTGGGTTTTCTACGAGCCAAACTGCAACTCCAAAAGTCTTTGTTGAGATTAAAACGTTTTTTTTTATGTTTGGGGTGATGTACGCTCGAGTGGACAGCAGCAACTTTAAAAATGCCAGGTTTTCCTACCGGAGGCTGGTTTCGTCCACAGAAAGTCCCGTCGT
>JBBPBX010035826.1:0-31839 GCA_038048925.1 Garcialebias charrua | reverse complement strand
TCCTCTCTGTTTATTCAGGTGATATAACTGTCCCTGGAATAGAGGAAGGTGAACAGTTTAAACGTCTTTTCGTTGCAAATCTCTTGCCTTTTCACGGCAAATGTGTTCGCTTCAAGGTTAATTCCAAAGAAAGTACCATGGCAGAAATTAAATGATACACTGTGGAAGTTTTTGATATGCTCAAACAACACAAAACACCCTCAGTGGTGTACCCAGGTCAAAAGGTCAAATCCCACTCGCAGCTGATAGAAGAGGTTTCCTCTCCTACAGTGGGCGAGAGTGCACAGGATTTTCATAATAACACACTACAGTATAAAAGAAAGTTAATTCTCAATAGTCCAGGTATCAAATCCGCTCATTCTCAATCAGTTCATCTGGACAGTTTCTTTTTAGCAGAAACGTTTCACCCTCACTCCAGAGGGCTTCCTCAGTCAGAGTAGTCCAAAGCACACTGAAGTTAACCCACCAAGTAAGCAACTTATGTGGACCAACCAGTTTGCTGTAGCCAAGATGGTTTCTGGGGGTGTGTCCCTCGTCGACTCCTCCCAGGCAGGCAGACATGTCCAAAGTGGTTCAAGACAAGAAAGTTAATTCTCAATAGTCCAGGTATCAAATCCGCTCATTCTCAATCAGTTCATCTGGACAGTTTCTTTTTAGCAGAAACGTTTCACCCTCACTCCAGAGGGCTTCCTCAGTCAGAGTAGTCCAAAGCACACTGAAGTTAACCCACCAAGTAAGCAACTTATGTGGACCAACCAGTTTGCTGTAGCCAAGATGGTTTCTGGGGGTGTGTCCCTCGTCGACTCCTCCCAGGCAGGCAGACATGTCCAAAGTGGTTCAAGACAAGAAAGTTAATTCTCAATAGTCCAGGTATCAAATCCGCTCATTCTCAATCAGTTCATCTGGACAGTTTCTTTTTAGCAGAAACGTTTCACCCTCACTCCAGAGGGCTTCCTCAGTCAGAGTAGTCCAAAGCACACTGAAGTTAACCCACCAAGTAAGCAACTTATGTGGACCAACCAGTTTGCTGTAGCCAAGATGGTTTCTGGGGGTGTGTCCCTCGTCGACTCCTCCCAGGCAGGCAGACATGTCCAAAGTGGTTCAAGACAAGAAAGTTAATTCTCAATAGTCCAGGTATCAAATCCGCTCATTCTCAATCAGTTCATCTGGACAGTTTCTTTTTAGCAGAAACGTTTCACCCTCACTCCAGAGGGCTTCCTCAGTCAGAGTAGTCCAAAGCACACTGAAGTTAACCCACCAAGTAAGCAACTTATGTGGACCAACCAGTTTGCTGTAGCCAAGATGGTTTCTGGGGGTGTGTCCCTCGTCGACTCCTCCCAGGCAGGCAGACATGTCCAAAGTGGTTCAAGACAAGAAAGTTAATTCTCAATAGTCCAGGTATCAAATCCGCTCATTCTCAATCAGTTCATCTGGACAGTTTCTTTTTAGCAGAAACGTTTCACCCTCACTCCAGAGGGCTTCCTCAGTCAGAGTAGTCCAAAGCACACTGAAGTTAACCCACCAAGTAAGCAACTTATGCACTACTTATACACTACAGTATGTTGATGCCAGCTGGAAAATTGACTCATTTCGGTTCAAAGGGAGTTCTACTCCTCGGGCACTTCAGATGGACAAATCTGAGACGTGCAAAGAAACACAAAAGGTAGGTGTTCGCTCTCTAGGTGAACCAAGATGGTTCAGATTGAACAAAAAGGGTTTTGACCTAGGTCTTACAGTGGGTGAATGTCGAGAGAAATTGATGTCTGGGCGCTGTGACCCATTGAACAATGGTCGGTCCCAACAGGTACCCCCGAGAAGCGGCCCTCCTAGCCCTTGCACCTCGAGCTGCACAATTCGAGACATGGAAAGAGTCACACATGCTCCAGATTAAGGAAACGACGCCTCCGCGCTCGGAAGAGACAGAGGAAGTAAGTAGTTTGTTAAATGATTTGAATGTTACAGCAGATGACCAAGCTGACACAATGTGTGGCGTTATCCTTGATAATAACACAAACGACGTTGTTCAACCTGGTGAGGCGACGCGTAGCACTGCCTTTTGCAACAACTCAGAGCACACTGTTGACAACAACAACGTCAACACTGACAAGGATGCTGACAGCAAACAAATTGCTGATGTTCAGTGTCCCGAAGGTCATGAGGCAGGCAGCCATCATGATGCTGACAGCAACAAAGATTACACAGACAGAGGTACACGTAAACAGAAGCATGTGCTTAAACCTAGACGGTTTCTGTGTAACTTTATCAAAAGGGAGGTGGCTAAGAAAGCTTACCTGCCTCTCACACTGGAAGGGGTCCTCGCGCGAGAAGCGCTCCTGGATTGCAATTCAGATGTATCTCTGATATCAGCCAAACTGTTTGAGGAGCTAAGGACCGCCGCTAACGGTGTTAACAGGCAAATACCCTTCAGGAAATGTGCTATTGAACTGCGAGGACCTCGCAGAGACGGGTACATCCCTGACAGCTATAGCCATGGTTCACATGCAGATTGGCAAAATGTCACTATACCACCCGGTATACATGTCTAAACTTGACTCTCTCCAATTTTTGGTCGGCCAATATTTTATTAATCGCTTCAATGTGATTATAAATTATGGTGATCAGACATTGTGGGCCACAGTGAGCGATCCACTGCCGTTTGAGGTGCCTCCACAAGGTCACTGTCTGACAGCAGGTACCGCTGAGGTCACACGGGAATCCCTAACCGAGACCACAAGCCAGTTAAGTGAACCTTCAAATACAGGTGAGACAGAGGGGACTCAACAATTGGACCAGACTCTGGTCCAACACGAGAACCTCCTCTGTGAGCTGACACCTTCAGCTCTCACTGGACACTACCTGCCACAGGTAGAGAAAGGTGTGGAGGTCCAGGGATCCCACAGCAAAGACGCTGTACTGTCCTGTGGGACAGGTAATTCGGCAGACAGCCTAGCTTTCAGTGAAATCTTGGTTCAAGGACATCTGAGTCCAGAAAGTGACAGTCTACTACACGCTGACAGTCACTTGGACATCATTGTTACGGATTTTGAGGACCCCTCCTCAAACAAAAGGGGGGCAAACTCACACTTCCTACCACAGGTAGAGGAAGGTGTGGAGGTCCAGGGATCCCACACCAAAGACGTTGTACTGTCCTCTGGGACAGGTAATTCGGCTATCAGCCAAGCTTTCGATGAAACCTTGGTTCAAGAGCATTTGTGTCTAGAACTACTCAGACATGACATAGTTCTTACAGACTCAAAGAGCACCTCTTCAGTCATGAAGTGGGAAAGCACACACCACAACGACAGTGACCCGTCGCAGTCTGACCAGTCAGACACACCTGCGACTGCGCCGACAGTTGTGACACGCCTGAATTACGCAGAAAGAGGTAAACGTACAGAGATACGTTGGCCGAAACCTATAAGGTTCCTGTACAAGGCTCCCAATAAACTGCGCAAACAGTTTAAACTAAACAAAGGCATCCTAACTTGTGCCCATGGACGGACGTCCACACCTGTGTGCGTGGTCCCCCATGACCACAGGGGGGTGATGTTAGGTCATGCCCATGTCAAGGACAAAGATTTCAATAACCCCACAAATGACAAAGTTCTCGCAAACTCACAGACTTCATGGGAAAATAAGGTTGTCCAAGCACAGGATAGTAAATAAACTAAACAGTTTAAACTATTCTAGTTGCGAAAAGAAACCGTTCCAACTAGAACTTAGAAACGCTAAGCATAAAACCCACAACAAAAAACTAACCTTAACAACCGTTTAAATCTGCAGGATTTAATTGACATCGGTTATAAAGCTAAGAACTGTTTTTCTTGTGTGTGACACGTTGGAATCTGACGACCAGAGTGAGTTTGACGTAGTGAAACGTTGTTTTTTAGTTGCTTAATTGCTACTTTTGTTGTTATTGAAGTTGTTATTGTTTTCTGAACACTCCCAGCCAAAAGAGGTTTTGATTAATGTTAGTTGAAGACTTAAATGGATTTAACTATGCCAACATGCTGTTCATTTTGTTAAAGATCTCAATCTTTGAAGAGTCATTGTAGATCAATACTACTTAAGGTACTATAATCTACACTGATCTCCCAATCATTTAGGTAGAACCGATTCGATCGTTTCTATTCTAGATCTATTCATTTTGATGAGTCTCGCCATAGACTTCAAAATTTATAGGGAATACCAAATCTTGCGTCGTTCGTCTAAAAGACAACAGACATTTAGACCAAACTAGATTTCATTTTTTATTTTAGTTTAACCTAAACTAAGTAATGAATGGAGGAATAGTTTGAAAGAAGAGGCCTTCGTTACAGAAGCCCTCCAAAACTCTATAGGTATACATCCCTATATCTGATTTTTACAGCATTGATCCACCCCTTAATTGGTAATTTTAGCTGATCTAATCCATGATAGCTTACATACCAGGTGCATATAGGTAGGGCCTAATGTAGAATCCCTGTCATAAGCCCACCTAAAACCACATAATTGCATGACACATTGAACCAGGGTGGCACCGACTGGAAGCCATCCAGCCCGCAACCTTCGATGTGGGGACCTGCTACTCCAACGTTGGTCTTCAACCTTCATCCAAGGGCCGCCTCCTCTGCTTCAATCGAGGGATCCCCTCTACATGCTGATTAACAAACCATTTGTTGCTGATGAAATCAATAACCCCAATCGTTGTGGAATTACCGCTGTGGATTATAAGACTTTGTTTTCCAAGGGTTAACAGACTATGTTTCCAAAGGATTGAAAGCTTACCACAATGGGATTACTTACGAACAGTATGGAATTTCCAAAAACATTATGGGAGTATAATTTTGAACTTTTTTTTTACTTTTTTTCACTTGCTGGATTACATAGAGGTCAGAGACATTCGGTGGTATCCTTTTGTTTTGGAACTCATCTCCAAGGACAGGCGATGATTTCCAAAAAGGGGGACTGTAGAGATATAGCACTCTCATGTCCGTATTGGAGTTAAACCTCTTCACATCTCTCTGAAACTCTGAGTGTTACACTTTCTTGGAACTCTCAAGGAGACAAGTGGACACTATTTTTGTTATAATTATTTTGAATTAATGGACACCAATCAATCAGAAATAACTTTCTCTTTAATGTGTGTTAATTCAAAATTGATCAACAGTATATTTTTGTCATTTAATGATGATCTGTTACTTGCATGAGTTTGACCTTCTGCTGGTTTATTCTTCATTACAAGTGTGCTCTGAATCTAAGACACGAGTCATGGTAAAGCTGTTCACTTCCTTCTCTGTTTTGTCTTCGAGCTAGACATAACTCCATCTCACAGGCCAGTCCATCTGGCCGCTTATGTAAACAGTTTTCCTGTTGTCCTTCAGAGACCTTCTGCCTATGGGATGAAAAATCCATCCGTTATTTTGTTAAACCAACCAATAAGCCATTCAGGAAGTGGTAGACTCCACCCTCCATATAAAGTCTTACTTCCGTTTTGACTTCAATGTCGAAGGGGAGAACTGAAATAACAGCTGGTTTTCTCCTCTGGAAAAAGCTGGAAACGTTCTGGTCATTGTGTCAACTAGACCTATGTTTCTCAGCGGAGTTACAGTAAAGCTTACTGTGTCTCATTCACTCATCTTCTGAAAGAATTTGTTTTCTGGAAAGTTTTATTTTGAAAGCTCAGTCAGGACGTGGACCTGTTTCTGCCGGTGAAGGCGTACTCCCGCTCGTCTGAATCAGCCATACACGCACAGAAGTCGACTGGACGTGAGCTGGACCACATAGTCCGTTAGTGTCCACAAACTTCTCAGCCCTTATCGCCAAGGGACGTGTCGTCACCAGGTAAAAGAGGCTTTGGTTGTATGCTGCATGTGTCAGAGGTACAGCTGGACCTGTTTGGGAAAGGTACCACCCTGTTTGTTTCAAAATAATTAACTTCGGTTAACTTATCTTTCATTCTTCCTCCTCCTATTCTTATTTTTCTTCAGCCATTAATCTGTCAAGTAAATGTGCCAACAGTAAGTTAAACACTAACTGTCTGTTTGTTTTTAATTTGAATTATTGTCAAAGTATTTAGTAAATCAGAGCTAATATCGATACAAATGTTTAATGTACTTTTATGATTATTTCAATAAAAGGTCTATTTTCTAGTGGACCAACATAAGTTGAAGTATCTCGTGAAATTACATTTTTGTCTAATCACTTTAAAGCAATTTAATACCAGAAAAAGGGTGAACTCGCAAATGAATTTGGGTCAGATCAAGTCTGCTCCAACTTCTCTAAAATATAGGTAAGTCAGTAAACTGACCAATAAGTCCTATATTATTACAATAATGGTGGCCCGTAAGTGTTTAATCATTATATTATTACATGGCCGTATTAACTTAATAGACCTATCTTTTAAAACAATTACTTTTAAACCACGCTTAATGTTTTCTGTCTTTCACTCAAATGCCTTTTTAAAGATTTCAAATAAATGTAATGTTCACACTAAAATGTTAGCAGATTTTGTTTTATTTTGCTACAAGAGAATGTATTTCAGTTTCAATAAAACTGTTTGAGTGTTGCTGCAGTTATCTGGAGTGAAGAGAAAAAAAATGTACCTAGTTTGTTATTTTAAACTATTTTGTATTTAAAATAAGCGAAAATGTTTATCTGTACCTTTGTTATCCTAAAATTTGTATTTAGAATAAATAAGAGTTGTTGGTTTGTGCACAGAGCAATTTTAAAAGTGGTATTTCACCATAAAAATGCTGACTTTTATGATGTTTTGAGATAACTCATCTGTTAACGTCTCTTAACCAACAGGGGGCAGCTTCAAGTGTTATCACGAGCCGACTGATTTTTCTATTCAGCATTTAAAATAAAAACAACCTTTTAGAATTAGTTTCTAGTGTGTCCGTGATAACCGCTCGAACCACGTTCTTGTCAGAGACAGATTCATGTTGTTAGACAGTGTAGATGGCTTCAAATGAGTTTTTAAACTTCTAGTGAAATCTCTGTTAGTCTTGTGTTGGGGGACACGTAGTCTGAAGACAGGGGGCGGGCCGACGCAGCAGCGTGCGTGGCGCGTCACCAGCTTCCAGCGAGGCGGAGCTCGCTACACAAATACGTGACGTTAACCAACCAATCACAGCGCTTGTAGTTCTTTTCCTAAGCATTCATGGTCAATGTAGTTTTCTTACCTTCGACCAATGCAGTGCCGGAAATGACGACAGAAGTGGGCTGGTCGTAACGGCGTGCGTCCCCACTTCAGCGAATCAGCGCTTGCTTTACAGATACGAGACGTGATTGACAGATCACAGCTCTCGTTTTATCCAATCATAGCTCATAAACAAACAAACGTGTATGACACGTCGCTTTAACGTTACCTTAGCACAACAGAACACAACTTTACAGACCCTTAAAACAACTCAAACGCTTCAAATTAACTTCCCAAAATACTGAAACATGGCAATCACAATTAAAACAGGCACAACTTAGCTACGCTTAGTAACAAAGCACTTCAACTACAACACAACACGGACTCTCTCGGAGCCGCAATTAGTCAAGGTCGGTTCCGTTCACTTTTCAAGCAGCAGAAAACGGGTTTCACGAACCACTATCCGACACGTTCTAACAGTACAGTAATATGCTTTTTTGACCTGCTCTAAAATGTAAAATACCACACACAGCAATCTGGTAGATGTTAATAATAGCTTTCAGGTGGTTTGACTCGGCGGTCAACAAAGCTTTGTACAAGAGTCTTTGCGTGAACTGGACCGGAACCAGAACCCCCCACAGCGTGTTAAAGAGTTGAACAAATAACAATCTCTCAGCTTCAAATGATAAAAACATGCAGAATCTGCCTGTCTTGAACACTTCCAGCCAAAATTATTATCCTCAGAGTTTAAAACTTGGATCCTATTATGCAAACATGATGTTACAGTTCATGAAAGACCACAGATTTATCAATAAACTTTCAGAAAACACGTACGGCCACCAGATGAAGTAAACATGAGGGTAACCACCATATTGTGTCTTTAAACACATACGGTGCCACCCAGATGTAAAGGATTTTAGGAGGTCAATATTAATACTGACCTCTTTACCTTAATTAATTTACTTATTCAGATTGAATAGTAATTTCACGGATTCTTTTCTTTTTCAGTTTACCCAATATTTCTATGATCTTTATGATGGATAAATAAATAAAGCCATTAAGTGACAGAGACGTTAACTTAGTTTGGTATGTCAAAGACACTACCATTTATTTAAAATAAATCAACTAAATTAACACCATTACACTTGATTGACATGATTTCACTTTCTTGCAATTTAATACGTCAGCACATTTAAATTGTAACAACAGACATAAATACAGGATGTCATTATACTTAGTCTGTGGCTCTTTAGCTTAAATATAGTTACCAGATAGATTGAGAGAGGGAGAAATTTAAGAGGGAGAGGTTAAGAGGAAGTTATTTATCTTGAGTGTAACCAGAAATGACACTTTCCATCCGACTTCTGCTAAATTCCAGGTACGTTTGTAAACAGCTCTTTACCTTTTGACAACAGCCCGGTAAGAGAAGACCTTGTAGCTTTTAAGATGTACGGGGTCCTAGCGGGGGCCAGTACATCTGAGCAGGTTATTACGTTTACCTTCCAACGTCTCCTGGTTTCGCGTTGGTCATCAGAAAATGCGTCAGCTCCTGGTTTCTGGCTCAAGATAACTTATTCCAGAAAGGAATAAACAAAGTTCTGAGCTTGTACACTCGGTTCGAAGTGGACTCATAACAACATGTTATTAGTCCTTAACTGAACGACGTGTCCTTAGCGTGTGACTAAACGTCCCATAGCTTGAAGAGAAGGTTCACATCTCTCCTTCCTCACAGGAACTAACTGTTTTAGGAAAAAACTTAGACCCTTAGTAGAAGATCTGAGATGAGAGGAGTTGTCACTTTCCCATTGGTCCAAAAGAACCAGTCGAGCAGTTCACTTGTTATCACGATTCAAGGTGAAATTCAGAGCAGAGGGAAATTGTTTAGGAAAAGTGTCTTAGTGAGGAGACTTTCAGACGCTAGTGAGAATTTTAGCTGAAACTCAACAAAAACAACTTCTGAGAAAGGCAGTTTGACATATTATCTGAACTTTGACACCTTTTCATTTGTAGAAATGACACAGTGATGTTTCACATTACAGAATAATAGCATAAAAGCACACATCATGAAAATGACGAAATGTTATTCTTTTGATTACATTAGAATAAAATTAAAGAAGCCAATAGTCTCTTTTGGTGACTATGTTCTCAGATTACAACTAATGGAATAATTTGAAGTAAATGTCTTGCTTTACTGAGAGGTCAGTAAAGGTCATCTCTGGAACAGTTCAAAAATACAAAGGTGTATCAGAGCGGGCACGGTCATGCCCACTACAATAGCAATTGTTTCTGATCTGGTTAGCTTTAGGACCTAGGAATAATAAGGTCCCAGGGGATTGTTTATACTTGCAGCTAATAGAACCATTCAAAACCTCCTCACTTAATTGTTGTTATCTTTGAACCAAGTTTTCCATCATTTAATATCAAGCTGAGTCAAGAAAAAATCTAGATTTGTACATTTTCCATCCATCCATCTATCCATTTTCTTCCGCTTATCCGGGGTCGGGTCGCGGGGTTAGCAGCCTAAGTAGGGAGGCCCAGACTTCCCTCTCCCCAGCCACTTGGAGCAGCTCCTCTGGGGGAATCCCAAGGCGTTCCCAGGCCAGCCGAGAAACATAGTCCCTCCAGCGTGTCCTGGGTCTTCCTCTGGGTCTCCTCCCGGTGGGACATGCCCGGAACACCTCACCAGGGAGGCGTCCAGGAGGCATCCTAACCAGATGCCCGAGCCACCTCAACTGGCTCCTCTCGATGTGGAGAAGCAGCGGCTCTACTCCGAGTCCCTCCCGGATGACCGAGCTTCTCACCCTATCTCTAAGGGAGAGTCCAGACACCCTGCGGAGAAAACTCATTTCAGCCGCTTGTATCAGAGATCTCGTTCTTTCGGTCACAACCCAGAGCTCATGACCATAGATGAGGGTGGGAACATAGATTGATCGGTAAATTGAGAGCTTTGCCTTTTGACTCAGCTCTCTCTTCACCACGACAGACCGGTACAGCGCCCGCTTCACTGCGGACGCTGCACCTATCCGCCTATCGATCTCACGCTCCAGTTTTCCCTCATTCGTGAACAAGACCCGAGATACTTAAACTCCTCCACTTGGGGCAGGACCTCCTCCCCGACCCGGAGAGGGCATGCTACCCTTTTCCGGCTCAAGACCATGGCCTCGGATTTGGAGGAACTGATCCTCATCCCGGCCGCATCACATTCAGCTGCAAACCGCTCCAGCGAAAGCTGTAGATCACGATCTGATGAAGCCAATAGGACCATATCATCTGCAAAAAACAGAGAAGCGATTCTAAGGCCACCAAAACGGATCATCTCAACACCTTGGTTGCGCCTAGAAATTCTGTCCATGAAAGTTATGAACAGAATCGGTGACAAAGGGCAACCTTGGTAGAGTCCAACTCTCACTGGAAATGAGCCTGACTTACTGCCAGCGATGCGGACCAAGCTTTGACACTGGTCGTACAGGGACCTAACAGCCCATATCAAATTGTACGTTTTGTGTTATTTTAATGATAGTTGCAAGGATTAACAGCATAAGCACTTCTTACTACAGAATAGATTTCATCAGGTTACATGATTGGCATTTCAGAGAGTTAAATGATTCAACAACTCACCAAAGGTGTCTTTCCACAGGCAAGGCTTTTAGGTGTTTTGAGCTTTAATTGAACTGAGTTGTAATCCAATCAATAATTTGTATGATATTCAAAAATGTTGGTTTATTCCACAACAATCTGATTCCAATCAAATCTGTTTAATCCATCCAGGTAATCTTGTTGTGTTCCAACTTGTGTTTTTATTTCCACTAGGAAAACTTGTTTTATAATCCTCCAGGATAGTTTTGTTTATTCCACAAAAATCTGATTCAATTAGAAATAAAATGGTATCTTCACAGAAGAGCAGTTTTGATCCATCAAAAATGCTATCCAATCAGGAGATGTTGTTTGTTTCATACATAAAAATCCTTTTCAATCTGATCCCAATCAGAAAAATTAGTCATTCCTTCAATTGATGTTTTTTAATCTATCATTTTATTCTGTGGTGCTGATGAAAGGCCTTTCAAAGCAGGTCGGAGACTAAAAATAGAACATTTTGTTTTTCTGGAGGTGGTATCCCAATCAGAAAAATAGTATTCCACAGAAAAGCAGCTTATAATCCATCATGGCTCAGTCGAGCTGACGAGAGGCCCTCAACAGCAGAGCGGAGATAAAAGAACTCTGTGTTCTCACAAACAAAACAGCTCTCCAAGGCCGGGACTTTGGTGCTTCAAATCGTTCTCAAAATTATTTTAATCCTTCATCAACAAAGCTTGCAACCGATCTTCGAATCTTCATGGAGAAGGAAGCTTTTTTGCTGTTATAATTACTTTAATTTTAATTTTTCTTGGTCAAGAAAGGAACAATTCTTTACCTCTTTTCACGGTAAAATCCTCAAGGGATTTTTCCAAAAGGCAAGGAAAAATTATTTCAACTCAATCTTGGTTGAAGGTCATTTGCTCTCACTCTGAAGCTTTGTCCAAATGTCCAAATTTTTGAAGAATTAGAAAAATCAGGGCTGAGAAAATAATTCCTGTTTTTCAAAAGAAAACTCTTTTTCAGATTAATCCAAGTCTTCAATTTTAAGCTTCCAGGGTAATATTTCTTGTCCAGTAATCCATTCGGGTCTTCATAATATTTTAGGAACTCAGCAACTCGGCAAATTTCTCTTCTCAAACCTCCTTATTTATGGTCAAACAGGGGGACTTCAGCCCCCACTTATAGACGGCTATGTCACTTTGTAGGTCCTGATTGGCCATTGGTGAGGTAACGTCCACACCTCTGTCCAACCCTCTCGGACACAGTGACATAATGTTTTTTCTCAGCTCTCACTCTCCCTTAGCAGAGGGTTCTGTTTCACCTCTCACCTACTTTTGGAAAACCACCTTTTAACGTGCTGTGAATTTTACAAAACCTCACTAGAACATACACTTAATCATAATATTGTAGTTATATATCTCCAATTAATCATAGAATATCCAGAAAACACTTTGATAACACATTCTGTTTCACAAAAGTTCACATCTCATTCAATGATATGTATTTAACTAGTTCTGCATGAGACAATAAGTTTGTTACTTTTTTAAATGCTTTAAAACCTTTTGCAGCTTCTCCTCTGTGAGTGCAAAAGTGTGCACTTACTTGCTCGAGCGCGTATGTGACAATGTGTTTCTCTGTGTGCATGCTTATGTCTTGATAAGAAGCCTTATCTGTCTGCAATAACGCTTTGCTTCTGAATGTTTTAGTGTGGATCCTGTAATAATTCTTATTCTTATTACTTTGTTAAAATAATTTTTGTTACTTTTTTAAACAGGCCTTGAAGCAAGAAGCAAAAACTCCCTTTTACAGTGACTCTTTTCTGCAGCTGTGTGAAAAAGTATTCATTTCTTGTTCTGATAAGAGGCCTCTGCTCAGTCTGTAACAACGCTTTGCTCCTGCCCATGGAATGTGTGCGGGAGTGCACATGCGTGCGCACGTGCGCGTGTGTGTGCATGTGTGCTCGTGTGTGTGTGTGTGTGTGTACACGTGTGGCTCTAGGGAGAGGCTGTATGTTTAGGTAAATATGAGGCCTGCTGTTCGTGTGTCTTCGTGTGTCTGCATCATGATTCAAAATGCTATGATTTTATCGCTATTCAATAAAAGATTACATTTCATTTTAATAATATGTGTTTGATACGTTTTTGCATGAGATGTTAGATTTATTACTTTTTTAAACAAGGCTATGAACAGAACTCCCTTCTTACAGTAACTTTCTCCTTGATAAGCCCTAGCTCTCTGCAACAAAACACTCCTTGCGGCTTCTTATCTGCTCTGACCTAATTCTGTTCAGGCCTGCTCAGGGCCTGAGTGAACATGCATTTATGATCTTCGCTGTACGTGGACATAGCAAGGCCTACTGTGTTACTACAAAGGACAGAGCACGTTCCATATTATAATCACAGATTATTATAACAGGTTTAACTAAAGTGTTGTACAAAGACAAGTTACCAAAATGCTAAGCATGCAAAAAGTAAAAACATAAACCATGCTTTTCTCTGTTAGTGAATTAAAAATGTCATGATTAGAACCAAGGTTTAAAAACCATATATAAAAATATGTTTCTGTACACCCTGTACTCGGCCTGTGAGTGATCATATATGTGTTATTAGTCTGGTTTTGTGTGTGTGTGACCTGCATCAGTCTGTCTTTCAACTAATAAAAGTCTATGTACTTTCGACATCCCCTACTTGAAAACAGACTGTACATTCTGGAAAAAGTCCCATGTTGATACTCAAGTCTCTTCTTAATACTCATCGTTATCTTCTCGTCATCTGTGTCCACGCCATCTGGGCCCCGAGATGTCGTCGTCAGGTTGCGTAGGACCCTTGGTGCCTTACTCCTTGGTGCTACTGGACCCTGGACTGCTGTTCGCTTCTTCTCAACCATCCATCATGGTGCAGTCTTCATGGTCTGATTTATGTAGTCGCCCAGCAGAGGTGAGGTCATCTCTGGAGATCTTGAAGTGGCCAATGATCCTTCGTTCTCCCTTGTTGATCGAGCATCAGGATCAGCATTCTCCCTGGCCTCAGACATCCTTCAGGCGAGTAGGCAGCATTTCCATCTACACCTACTGATGCGGTAGTGTTGCATTGGGTCTTCAAGAATCAAGTCAGACTCTGAGTCAATGGGATCAGCTACTGCTGGTCTGACTGGGATGGCGTTGTCAGGCCAGCTGTTTCAGGACTGACGGGACTAGGGACATGTGATCTAGTAGGGCTGGACATGTCCGGGCTAGTGGGTGCGTATGATAGACTTAGGAGATCAGGGACTTCCAGACCATCGGGGAACAGCATGACAGGGCTGTAGGGTTTGTAGAATAAGTAAAATAAGTAAATAAGTAAAAAACTAAATTCTATATACTAGCGTTAGCAGGGAAGGGTAAAGCGAAGTTGGTTACAATGTTCAATTCCTTCTTGTTTCCGGAGTCGGACCTCCTGGGTCGTGCTTTGGGACTTTGTTCAGTGGCGTTGATTCTGGCACCGTCTTGTGTTTTACGGTGTGGACAGTCTTGACTTTTGGTTAGGTTTTGATGTTCTCCTGTCCGGTTTCTTCTGATGAAAGGAGGGATTTTGTCACAGTCCAAATGAATGTTGCCCCAAAATTCCCAACGAGGGAGTATGGCTTGGTAGTTGTCGTCCTTCGATGGGGCAGGATAAATCACTTCAGCCTCCCAGTAACCCTGGTGGCATAATCCCATTAGTGGTCTACGGCCCCAATCACAGTGCCATTCAGGGGGTTCTTTGTCCAGATGAATCCAGTTACATCTCGTTGTTCTTTTTATGTTGTGATTCAGGAGCATTATCCAGGTCACAATTCCTTCAGGTAGAATCGGTAGATTGATTACCTTGAAGTGGGGTTTGTTTGGCCCCGTTAGGTTTTCAGCTTCTATTGCTGACACCCATTCAGGGGTGTTTCCCAGCTGGTACATCCAAGCTGGATAGCCTGCTAGTCTTACTCTTTCCCAGGTCTTGGTATGATTTTCAACAGTGTCATTTAGGCCCCATGGCACGAAGCTGTTTCTTTGTGTTGTGTCCCAGCAGGTCATGTTTGCATATTTGGATCTCCCATGGGAGACTTTTACATGCGTCAGGTTCCATGGTCTGATTCTGGCTTGATACAAAATAACCAACAACATAACTAAGCCTATTAACACTACGAATCCCCACAGTAGGGTTCGTAGACAAGTTGCTTTATCCATTCTCATAATCCTTAAACAGTCCTTAGGTTGGTCAGGGGTCGCCATATCTTCATAGATGCGTGATACATCTTCATAGATGTGTGGATCTGCTCAAAGACTTTATTTCTTTTAGCTTTAGGCTTCCTCCTCGAGCACCTGTGAGTTATGGTCACTCAGTATTTGAGGAGCTCCAGATATAGTGGAGACGGGTGTGGCATCCCAGGTTGCAGTCCTTTCCACACCCACTTCCACTGAATCACCAACCATGGTGTAGGTTCAGGTTGGGGTCCTTACAGGCGTCATTTCTGTTGGGGTTTGGGTCCCCATCTCAATTTGATACTTATTCCTTTTATCGTCAGGTAGACCACATTAAATATCCATGGTGAGGTTTGGAGGACAAGGCTTAGGGTGATATTCTTCTTGAGGTTCATCCAAATGAGACTTTCTGGTATATTTAGTGTTTGTGTAGAAATAGTTCTTGGTGCAGTTTTCCCATATAGAGATGTCAACTTCGGGTTTGTCCAAACATACTATGTTTTTTGCTATCTTTAGGGCTGGTATTTTCGGGCCGACTTTGTTAAATTTAATCAAAATATTTTCTGTATCTTTGTCGATTGGCTTTGAGCCTATGAGGTCTTCCTCCATTACTGCTCTTCTATGGGGTTCTGCATGCTGCATAGTGTGAGCTGGTCAACCTTCTGCGGACGTTCCAGGTTGCCAATGTGGTCGCATTTGACTCTCACTGGGTCCTGGCCCTCTTTTCTTTTCACACGTCCTTTGTACAGTTCCACGCAGAGAGGCGATGGGTGTGGCAATTCTAGTCTCAACCCTCTTCACACCCACTTCCATTGATAGACCCCCCAACATGCAGGTTCAAGCTAGGGGCCTTGCAGCCCACAAAAAGGTTTGTCAGATGGGTCCTCACCTCTTCGGCGCTGTTCCTCCGCCTCCCACAGTCTCTGTCTGAACATTTCCATGGATTGTCTTCCATATCGCACATAGTGTTCACCCCTTTCTTCCAACGCTGTTACCGTACTGACAAGTGGGTGTCCTCTGTATGATACAGTCATCCTGTAAGCCATTCGTACTGGGTACTCTTCCCAATCGTTAATGGGCGTGCAGACTCAATCACACAGCATTCATAAGGGCAGCTCGGTGTTTTCAACCACCACTTTGTTTGGGTTAGTTTCCCAGTTGTAGATGCTTATTTTCATGGCTCGGCTTGTTGTCCAAACCTCTAACTCCCCTATGGAGATCTCGCAGAAATATGTTTGATGTGGTTCCCTATAATTATGGTCTCATCTGATTTTGAATTGCATTCCGAGTACTTTTAAATAGACAACATTGAAGATCCATGGTGTCCCCATTGGGCTGGGGTTGTATGGCATTCTCCATGAGTCTTTTGTTACTGCGTAGTCAGGGATACACCTAAGAGACCCTTTAGTTAGGTCTTTGCTCCTGTAGAACATTGTACATGAGCAGTGGTAATTTTTGGTTCTGTTAAAGTTTAAGGTGTAATCTTTTCGGGACGGTCTAACTTTACTAATTTGTTCCGTACAATTAGAGCTGGTTGATACGGTCCTCCCCTGGATCGTTGAATCAGCAAATTCCACACATCAGTGGGTATCTCATCCTCTGAATCAGAGTCATCGTAAAGCGGGCCTTTGTCCCAGGACCAGCATGTTTCGATGATTCTTGCAGATTTTACATTATCTCTCCCTCTCCAGATATGATTTGGACACCTCATGACTTGATTTAATGATTCTTTACCTTTCTTTCCACGATGATGAGATCCTTTGATGATTCTAGCGCCCCGTCGTTCAGTTTTTAGTTGTCCATTTCCTTGTTCGTGTGCTTCCATTTCCTCCGAAATGTCTTGTTGGCCCAAGCTTGCTTTTTCTCTGTTTTACTGGGTTAGGGCTTTTCTGTGTCTTCTTTATTGTCTTCGATCAGCTGTATCGTAGCTCTCACCGAGTACACTCCCTTGTATGGTGTCACGACCATCTGTACCGAGACTTTAATCCACTGGGTGGAGTCAGGTCTTATGGGTGTGTCTACCCTTTGTGCAACTGTTCCGGGAATCTGCAGCACTCCGTGCCGTTCCCAGGTTTTGAGGGGCTTATCTTTTTATCTTTTTTCTTAAATGTCTTGCTAGCCTAAGCGTTCAGCACACTTCTGGGCCTCTCTCACCCAATTCCCATTGTGTGAGGATCATTACTCTTGGTAAAACTGTGGTCCTAAATTTCCCACAAATAAAGGCATCCACTTTTACTTGCTTCAGTTGTACTCCCGTACATCTTATCTTTTCACCTCAGCTCTGAGGGGCTTATTTTTTCATCTCTTTTTGTTTCTTCGCCTCAGGTTTTGAGGGGCTTATCTTTTCTTGGTCCTTCCCACCAAATGGGTAGGCCAGTAGGTTCCATGTTGACTTCACAGCTGTTTTGCAGCTTGTTCCACTTAATCATTTCGCATTCCGCTGACAGGTATCTTCTCTTGGCGTACTCCAAGGTCTTCAGAGCCCTACCTGCCCAAAGCTCTGAGGTTGTTCTTCTTAAGATAACTCCCCCGCATATAGTGGCCATTCTACGATAGGGGAGCATGATGCTTGGTTCATTGGCCACAATCCGGTTTCTGGTTTTAAATTAGCTAGGAATTGGCTTCAGTTGCTCTATTTCTTGGATTCCCTTCTTTGCTAACACAACCGTGTTATTGTCTAATATTCTCTTCACTTTGTCTGTGGCGTTGTAATTTGGCTATACTGCAACTGTCGAAAGGTGATCCTGTAATCTGACCCACACCTTTTGTCCAACCTCAAATGAAGTGTTGGAGGCTGGTTGTTCCTCTTTAACCTTGAGGCCCGCTACTTTCCAGCGTGTTAAATTGACGTTGGTTAAGCTCCTCACCGGGGGAGGGTCTTCCAGCTCGACGTCTGTCATTCAAGGGTTGCCTTACTTCCACAGTTTTAGTGCTCCATTCTTTGGTATTAGCATTTTTAGCTATCTAATATTTTGGCTAAACCTATGGCTCTTTTGGCAACTTTGTTGGCTTAAGGTGTGGGGGGCAGTGAGTAAACGCATCACTCCAAAAGTCTGATACCAGTGATCCACTTGTGCGTTGCAACAGTGTGTCCCATCATTAGCTCTCAGTTCCTTTGGAAAGCCCAACGACCTACAGAATTGTTTCAGCATGATAACAACACCGTTGCCATTGGTTTTTCTTATCTTCTTACGTACCACATACCCTGATATTGAGTCCACTAGCACTAGAAGGTATTTTTCTCCCTTTTTGCCAGTGACTCTCATGGGTCCAGCTACATCCATGCATCCTGAGCCCCAAGGTATGGTACTCTTGTTAGTTTTTTCATCTGTTAATGTTAAATGTTAACAAGTGCCACTCGTGACACTTGTTAGTTTGTTCATCCTTCATGGGAATCCAGAGCTCCTGACTCTCCAACTCCTTACGTGTGGGTTGCACGCCCGCATGACCTAGCCCTTCATGAACGGCACGCACAACCTCTAGCACGTACTCTCTGTGGGACCCTCGGCCCGCCGGGGTTTTTTCCCACTTCTCGATCAACAAAACGCGATTTTTCTTTGTTGTACATAACGTCCACTTCTTCATTTCCCTGCCAGTAGTTTCCTTCTTCTTAGTGTGGGACTTTTTGGTGCTCCACCTCTAACTTGTAGATTCAGCTTGATTTCAGCTATTTTATTCCACAAATCTGGTTCGAGCTGCTGGTTCGAGCCTGGAGACTCCTTAGTTAACCCACACCATCTGCTCCCTAACAGGTCTCTCTTGAAAATGAGTTCTCGTAGCTCAATGAGACTACCTGGATAAATAAAGGGTAAATGAAAAAAAGAAAATAAATGTTTTACTTTGCACTCCTAGTTAAATGTAGTAACAAAGACGGGTAATGTTCTACCATTTCTAACAGTTGTTTCTGAAAAGCAGTTTGAAGTAATTGCATAATTTGTTTTGCATATTTTTAAATATATTTTTCTTTTCTGATAAAACCCCATTAACTCCAAGTCAGTTCACTAATGCCTTTAAGAGCACTGAATTTTTCTCTGCTGTCAGCCTGGACCCATCTCTACATCCTGAGGACTTCATCAGCTCCTTCCATCACACCTGCACGACGATCTTGGACTCCATCGCTCCTCTCAAACAGGCATCTTCAAAGAACAAACCTTCACCATGGCTCAACGAAACGACGCGAGCTCTTCGACAACGTTGCAGAAAAGCAGAGCGAATATGGAAGCGCGACCGGCTTCATGTATCTCAAGGAATACTGAGAGACTGTCTCTGTGAGTATCATAATGCTGTGAAACAGGCCAAGTCACAGTACCTCTCCAATTTAATCTCCACCAGCTCCAACCGGCCGCGGACGCTTTTCAGCACACTCCAGTCTGTCATCAACCCATCTGTCAATGTTCTGAAAACTGCCACACAGTCTACCTGCGATGACTTTCAGAGCTATTTTGTCAACAAAATAGACTCTATCAGGCAGAACATTGTCAGTTCATCCAACACCATCCAGTCTTGTGCGTCTGCAATAACCACAGCTGTTTTTGACCAATTTGACCTGGTTTCACTCCCTCACCTCACCAAGGTGGTTCAGCAGATGAAACCAACTAACTGTTCTCTGGACATCATTCCCTCTAAAATGTTCAAACAGTCCTTTGATGTAATTGGTCCTTGTGTTTTGTCATTTATTAACAGCTGTCTATCTTCAGGTTTTGTGCCATCTGCTTTCAAACATGCTGTGGTCAGGCCTCTTCTCAAAAAACCAGGCCTAGATCCTACAGCTCTCTCTAATTTCAGACCAGTTTCACATCTGTCATTTCTATCAAAGGTCCTAGAAAAGATTGTTTTTATTCAACTTCAATCTTTTCTAGAACTCAACAACCTGTTTGAAAAATTTCAGTCAGGTTTTCGAGCTCGTCACAGCACTGAATCTGCACTGCTCAAAGTACAGAATGACATTCTTCTGTCCCTGGATGCAAAAAACCCTGCTCTGCTGGTGATGTTAGACCTCTCAGCAGCTTTTGACACCGTCGACCATCAGGTACTAATCAACCGCTTGTCTCAGCAGGTTGGCCTCCAGGGAGCTGTGCTTGAGTGGTTCAAATCTTACCTGTCTGGGAGAACTTTTTCTGTCATGATAGGCGATCTGTCCTCCTCTTCATCAACCCCTCTGACCTCTGGCGTACCACAGGGATCTATTCTAGGGCCAGTCCTCTTCTCTCTTTACATGCTGCCATTAGGATCAATCATTGCACGTCATAACCTGTCTTTTCACATGTATGCAGACGATTTACAAATCTATCTGCCAGTCACTCCCAACCCCTCACCCAGTTCAAACACTCTTGTCAACTGCTTAAATGACATTAAGCACTGGCTCTCTCAAAACTTCCTCCACCTAAACACAGATAAAACTGAATGCATTTTATTTGGTGCACCTGATGACACCAGCAACATCCTTCCCAGTCCCAGTGTTGGTTTTCCCCTCCCCCACTTCAACCCGGTGGTCAGAAATCTTGGAGTGCAGCTTGACTCCAACTTAAAGTTTGATAAACAGATCAGTTCTGTTGTCAAGACCAGCTTCTTTCAGCTCCGTCTGCTCTCCAAAGTCAAGTCATTTCTCAGCCGTGGTGATCTGGAGAAGGCCATCCATGCCTTTGTGACCTCCAGACTTGATTATTGTAATGCTTTGTATGTTGGTATTAATCAATCCTCCATCTCCCGTTTACAGCTTGTACAGAACTCTGCCGCGCGCTTTTTGACCAACACACGAAAATATGAACACATCACTCCTGTCCTGTCCTCTCTACACTGGCTCCCGGTTCAGTTCAGGATACAGTTCAAGCTGCTCCTGTTTGTTTTCAAAGCTCTGAATGGACTTGCTCCTCTGTACATCTCAGAACTTTTGAAAGCCCATCAGCCCGGCAGAGATTTACGATCTGCCAGTCAACACCTGCTGGAGGTGCCTCGCTCAAGGTACAAACAATGGGGAGACCGGTCATTTTCTGTTGCCGGCCCAAAAGCCTGGAACAGCCTCCCCCTTGAGCTGCGTGCCACCTCTGATCTGACTCTGTTCAAAACCAGACTGAAGACCCACTTGTTCAAAAAAGCTTTCAGTGTGTAACTTTTATTACTTTTGGTATTTTAATATGTAGCATTTTTTATTTCCATTGCCTTTTTATTTCCACTTGTTCAAATAAGCTTCCAGTGTGTAACTTTTATTACTTTTGGTATTTTAATATGTAGCATTTTTTATTTCCATTGCCTTTTTATTTCCACTTGTTCAAAAAGCTTTCAGTGTGTAACTTTTATTACTTTTGGTATTTTAATATGTAGCATTTTTTTATTTCCATTGCCTTTTATTTCCACTTGTTCAAAAAAGCTTCAGTGTGTAACTTTTATTACTTTTGGTATTTTAATATGTAGCATTTTTTATTTCCATTGCCTTTTTATTTCCACTTGTTCAAATAAGCTTTCAGTGTGTAACTTTTATTACTTTTGGTATTTTAATATGTAGCATTTTTTATTTCCATTGCCTTTTTATTTCCACTTGTTCAAAAAGCTTTCAGTGTGTAACTTTTATTACTTTTGGTATTTTAATATGTAGCATTTTTTATTTCCATTGCCTTTTATTTCCACTTGTTCAAATAAGCTTTCAGTGTGTAACTTTTATTACTTTTGGTATTTTAATATGTAGCATTTTTTATTTCCATTGCCTTTTATTTCCACTTGTTCAAAAAAGCTTTCAGTGTGTAACTTTTATTACTTGTGTTATTTTAGTATGTAGCATTTTTTATTTCCATTGCCTTCTTTTATTGCTGTTGTTTCTTATTCTATTTTCATTGATTTACTGTTCCAGTTTATTCATCTTTTTATCCTGTTAAGCACCTTGGTCAATGCAAGGCATTGTAGGAAGGTGCTATACAAATAAAGTTTATTATTATTATTATTATATTGTAAACCTCTGAACATATGATGAAATACTACATGTTTGTTGTTGTCATCTCTCCCTGCAGTGGAACTTCCCCCTGTTGATGCAGGCCTGGAAACTGGGTCCAGCCCTGGCAACGGGTAATACTGTAGTGATGAAAGTCGCAGAGCAGACGCCTCTTACAGCACTCTATGTAGCCAGTCTTATCAAGGAGGTATAGTACTACTTTTTTTTTAACCTGTTTTTGGTTCATATTATACTCTCACTTAGTGCCATTTAGCAGTTTTTTTTTAATCAAGAAAATGATAATGCCTCAAAAAAAATGCAACTCTTTTTCATATGTTCTAAAGAAGATAAAACATTAAAAACAAATGGTAATAAAAAGTCTTATTCCATCCATCCATCCATCCATCTTCTTCCGCTTATCCGGGGTCGGGTCGCGGGGGTAGCAGCCTAAGTAGGGAGGCCCAGACTTCCCTCTCCCCAGCCACTTGGAGCAGCTCCTCTGGGGGAATCCCAAGGCGTTCCCAGGCCAGCCGAGAAACATAGTCCCTCCAGCGTGTCCTGGGTCTTCCTCTGGGTCTCCTCCCGGTGGGACATGCCCGGAACACCTCACCAGGGAGGCGTCCAGGAGGCATCCTAACCAGATGCCCGAGCCACCTCAACTGGCTCCTCTCGATGTGGAGAAGCAGCGGCTCTACTCCGAGTCCCTCCCGGATGACTGAGCTTCTCACCCTATCTCTAAGGGAGAGTCCAGACACCCTGCGGAGAAAACTCATTTCAGCCGCTTGTATCCGAGATCTTGTTCTTTTGGTCACAACCCAAAGCTCATGACCATAGATGAGGGTGGGTTTTTTATTTATAAATAGCTAAATGTACAGTACTGTACAGTCACCAAGCACTTAGCCTATCCTAACACAGTTTTTAAAGATGAAGATGAAGTTGAATTGTCTCCCTCCTCCCTGCAAGGCTCCATAGGGAGCTTGCTCCCTTTATGTGAAAGGGAGACAATTCAACTTATTCCTTCATCTTTAAAAACTGTGTTAGGATAGGCTAAGTGCTTGGTGACTGTCCAGTACTGTACATGTATTCATTTATTTAAAAAAAAAAAAAAAAAAAAAATTTTTTTTTACTATGTGATCCTACTTACGAATTTTTGACTTACGAGCGCCCCCTAGTGACGGAACTCGCTCTATTACTTTTTCCATTTCTAAGGATTCATTTACCCCAAATAACAGGATCTCTGACTTTAGGTTAAGTGTTTTTATGTCACAAAGTGCTATAAAATACCCATGAATGAAATAACAATGTCCTTTTTACATTTTGCAGTCTTTAGAGCTGTAGACTTTTAGGTTTAGTCTTGTTGCATCAAATCAGTAATCATTTAAAAACAAAAATGGCTAAATCATGTCATCTGGACTGGTTTCTTTAAGTGAAGAAACGTTTTGTCCCCCATCCAGAGGACTTCATCATCAGTGCGCGGCCTGCCAACCATATCTGTCCCATAGGTAGCCTTCATTGCTGTGTTTCAAGCAAACCTGTTGAGCTTACAAACCCTTTTCAATTATTCATTCAACCTTTATTTATACAGGTTAATCCCATTGAGAGAGACTTAGTTTTCAGTTACAGATTTTAGACAATAATTTTACTAGTGTTTTTAAAGTAGCAGCACTGAAATTATCAAGAACATGAAAGACGCAATATATAATTAACTGTATGTGTATGATTATTAAGAAAATAACAGATTTTGATGAAACTCAATACTGTATGTGCATCTACGACTCATCAACTTATGGAGTCAACTCTAAGATGGTTAGTGCAGCATTAGCAATGATAGAAATGGCTCAGTCTCATAAAGTTTAAAATATGTTGAGATAAAGCTTGGTGTGGTAGTAGCTGAGAGTCATATGGGTCACATTTTCTGTTTGCTAACAAATCACACGAGACCTTTGAATGAAACTGGTACCGGTATATACAATGATAGGCCATATACTTCAAGGAATGCTAGTTTTCTTTCTAAAATCTTTTTGGACTTGCTTCTCTTTGCAGGTGGGTTTTCCTGAAGGGGTTGTGAATATCTTGCCAGGGTTTGGACCAACAGCTGGTGCTGCCATTGCAAAGCATATGGATGTGGACAAGCTGGCCTTTACTGGATCCACAAATGTATGTCAACATAAACAGAGAATGGTTTGACGCCGCCACTGTAATTATGATGATGTGTCAAAGTTGGAAGGTGTTGCAGATGGAATGAAAATTAGAGGTAAAACTGAAAAACCCAATCTAAAATGTGAAATATGTATACAGTAAAAGGTAAATTTACTCAGACCAGGAGTAGAGATCCTAATGAAAAAGCTAGAAATGCACTAGATCTTGTACATGCAGATCTGGCTGGACCAATAGAACTAGATGCTAAAGATGGGTTTAGATATGCCTTAGCTTTCACAGACGATTATTCAGGTGCTATATTTACCTATTTTCTGAAAGCTAAGAGTGATACTGTGAAAGGGACAGAGAAGTTTATAGCAGATGTGGCACCTTATGGGAAAATTAAAAGTACAAGATCAGATACTGTAATGGAACTGAGTTTATATCTAGACCGCAGGGGTGTCAAAGTCAAATACAACTACATACAACTGGGCAGCACGTTGGCACAACTGGTAGAGCTGCTGCCTCTCAGCGAGAAGGTTGCCGGTTCAAATCCCGGTCCGGGGCCTTTCTGGGTGGAGTTTGCATGTTCTCCCCGTGCATGCGTGGGTTTCCTCCGGGTACTCCGGTTTCCTCCCACAGACCAAAAAACATGCTTGTTAGGCTGATTGGTGACTCTAAATTGACCCTAGGTGTGAGTGTGAGAGTGGATGGTTGTTTGGTGTGAGTGAGACAGGTCCCTCTTGTAAATGAGTCCCCGTGACTCAACGAGGCTAGCCTGTATAAATAAAGGTTGAATGAAAAAAATACACCGAGGGCCAAAAAAACTAATTTGCTACAAGCCAAGGACCGGACTGGTTCAATGTTTATTATAAGGGGGTGATATAAGATTTTTTTTCCTTCTTTCTGCACTCTTTTCATTCATTGTTTTCTTTTTGATTAATTTGTTTTATTTCGTCTCTTTTAAATGAATGAATAAATGAATAAAATAAAATATTAAAAAGTCAAAGTCAACTTTATTGTCAGAACTGCAATATGTACAAGACATACACAGGATTGAAATTGCATTTCTCTCTCAGTCCCTCGGTGCAACAGTAACCATCTAAACACTAAACAATTAATAAACAAGCATAAAATGAAATAATAAAAGTTTAGTACTGTCCTGAGTTTTTTGCATAGTAGTTTTTCATAGTAGTAAAAAAGTATAAAAAGTTTCACCAACACCAAAACACCAACATTTAATAAACATAATCATAAAATGAAATAGAGTGTAATACTGTCCTGAGTTTTTTCATAGTAGTTTTCCATAGTAGTATAAAAGTATAAAAAGTTTCACCAACACCAAAAATGAAATAGAGTGTAATACTGTCCCGAAGTATAAAGTATAAAAAGTATATCTATAAAATAAATGAAGGTTCTGGCATTTGACATTTGTAAAGAGTGACAAAGCAGCATATGGGGTTAATGTACACAGTATATGTATGAGGTAGTTGATATTGGTATAGAAACAAAGTGGCATTATGCAATAAGGCTAGTAAAAAGAATATACTGTATACTGTACTGTATATCAGCAGTAGTGTAGACATAAAAAGTCTAGATGTAAACAGTAGTAATAAATGTAGACAGTAGTAATAAATGTAAACAGTAGTAATAAATGTCAACAGTAAATGTAAACAGTAGTATGACTATAGGCAGTAATGTAATACAAACATTAGTGCAAATAGTCAGAGTCAGAGTCAGAGAGTCTTTATTGTCATTTGCACCGCATGTGGTACATGTGATGAAAACGAGATTATGTACACGGGGTCCCAGTTACATCCAACAACAAATGCAAGAGAAAAACAGTAATAACATCTAGAATTAACTAAGAAAAACATCAACTAGTAATACACTAAGCCCTAATATAGTGGAAAAACATCATTATAAACAGCAGCACGAACATGAGTCTGTATGAGCAGATGGTCACAGATGAACACAGCAACAAGAAAACAGATCAGCATCAGCATGATGTGATATTTTGCAGTGTTTATTTTTATTTTATTTTTATTTATTCATTCATGAGTCTAACAGCCTCAGGGTAGAAGCTGTTCCTCAGTCTAGTGGTTCTACATTTGATGCTCCTCAACCTCCGTCCTGAGGGGAGTGGGGCAAAGAGTGAGTGTGCTGGGTGAGTGAGGTCTTTCATGATGCAGGTGGCTCTTTTCCTGCATCTGGAGGTGTAAATGTCTGTGATGGTGGGGAGACTGACTCCAACAGACTTCTGTGCAGCCTTCACCACTCTCTGTAGAGCTTTCCTCTCTGCAACTGTGCAGCCTCCATGCCACACGTTGATGCTGGAGCACAGGACGCTTTCCACTGCACACCTGTAGAAGGAGGTGAGAACTGGGCTGCTCAGACCAGCTCGTCTCAGCCGTCTGAGGAAGTAGAGTCTCTGATGACCTTTCTTGATCAGGCTGGTGGTGTTGTTGCTCCAGCTGAGGTTATCATTCAAGTGTACACCCAAGTATTTGTAGCTGGAGACCACTTCCACTGCAGATCCACCTATTTTCAGTGGGGCATGGGTGTGTTTATTCCTTCTGAAGTCCACAATCATCTCCTTTGTCTTCTTCACATTCATGTGAAGATTATTCTCTTTGCACCAGCTCTCCAGGTGTTCCACCTCCTGTCTGTAGCTGGACTCATCATTGTTTGTGATGCATCCCACCACCGCTGTATCATCTGCAAACTTAACAATATGACAGCCTGGATGTGTGGCTGTACAATCATATGTGAGCAGAGTGAACAGAAGGGGGCTCAGCACACATCCTTGAGGAGAGCCAGTGCTGAGGGTTATGGTGGAGGAGGAGAAGTTGTGAATCTTCACTGACTGTGGTCTGTCTGTTAAGAAGTCTAGTACCCAGTTACAAATGGAGGGGCTTAGTCCAAGTGTAGATAGTTTGTCTATCAGAGTTTGGGGGATCATGGTGTTGAAGGCAGATGTGAAGTCCACAAAGAGCAGACGCACGTATGAGTCCTTCTGATCCAGGTGGGTGAGAGCAGTGTGGACCACGGAAGAGATGACGTCCTCTGTTGATCGTTCTCGCGGTATGCATATTGATGATATAAATAGCTTTACATCTGCTAAGTTCTTGGCATAAATCAACACAGACATGTTCCTGTTTTTAGTATTTTACATTGTTTTATAATGTAGCTGTTTATAACAAATATGTTATGAATAAATAATATAAAAAAACTCAACTAGATACAGGTAGTCCCCGATTTACGAGCGAGATCCGTCACAACGAGGCGCTCGTAAACCGGAAATCTCGTAATTTGGAACGGCCGCCATTTCGCTCGTAAATCCGGAAATCCGCTCGTAAATTGGAACGGTTTTCGCTAGCGCACCTAAAAACACTCTATTTTCATCTAAAAACTACTTTTGAGTGCATAAAAATGATCGGAAACGTGTGTTTATATGCTTAACTTGCTAACTGAAGTGAAAAAACACATGAAAACTCAGTATTTTTTTCGTTTTTTCCAAAAATGTGCAGCTCGTAAGTCTGGAACCTCGCAGATCAGAGCGCTCGTAAATCGGGGACTACCTGTAATTACTAGAACAAATATTTCATAATAATGGTGTGGAGAGGATGGCTGTAAAGGGAGAAGGAAGGCCTTCACAAAAAAAAAAAAGTGTACCGGCGTTTAGCTAACGTCGCCCGAAGAGCGTGCCATTCCTGGTTGAACAACACTCATCCACTCAAATATAACTTCCCCTCCTTTTTTCCTCCTTCTCCTATCTTGCCAGTAACTAAGCTAAAGTGCCTTCAGATATAAGTTATTTAAGATCTCATAACTTTATTCTGTTGTTCTTTAAATATGTAGTGAACCAGACGGTGGTCTCTGATACACCTTTGTCTCTTTGAACTGTCCCAGTGACACCTTTTCACTGATACTTTCAGTAAAAAGACATTAACACTATTTTATTACATTATTTTGAATAAAAACACAATAAGTCATAAGAGACTTTCTTATTCCTCTATTTTGTGTTAATGAATAACCTTGTGTTAAGTAAGCATTATTGAATTCAAAGTTTGATAGTCGAATACTGTTGAATTAAAACTGTTAATTTAAGTTGGAAATCCAATGTTATTTCAAAATGTTGATCATTATTCATTTTTCTTCTCAAACCTGCAGTGAAGATTCAGTAACACTGTTTATCTCATGTTAGTTTGAGCTCAGGACAATCTCCACGCCAAGAGACTTGTTGTTTTTGTCCTATTTAATAATCAAGATGAATAATACCTGTTTTGCTATTATCATTAATACATTTCCATATGTGATGCTGTGATGACGTTTGTTTTAATCATAAAACAGTGTTGTTAATGAGTTAAGACAGTTTAAATCTGTTGTATCCTACAAACTGGCATCTAGGGCTGTGCGATATGACGATATATATCGTGGGGACAATAGAAACGTGTCTATCGTGCTACTTTCCTTCTATCGTCTCTATCGTGATAAATAAGAATAAAAAATAACTGTCGCAAATAAGCTTCATATTGTGGTTTTGCGAGATGACGGCGCGGCTTTATGTTTGACGCACGCGCGGGTTTGCGACACATGCTTTACGTGGTTAAACTCGAGAGCAACAGAGACGCAGGCGCATGAAGCCGGTGTCTCAACCATAGATCTCAACAAGGAGAAAACAGCTGCACAGGCAGCCCAAGAAGAATAACTTTTACCAAAAAGAGGGGGAAGCTCACCTTGTTAGCTTCCATTATTTCGCTCCGCTGAAACTCTGAGACAAAATGGGTCCAGAGGACACGAACCCAGAGTCCAACCGAGTCCGAACTCGGGTCCAGTTAACCAATACAAAACAGACCAGAGACACAACAGAACCGCAATCAAACGCAACGTTTTCTCTTTTCTGTTTCTTGCTTTGTTTACTCAAACTTCAGAGCGGATTTCTTCTTCGTGAGTTTCATTAGCAGCTGTTGTTTTACCGCCACCTGCAGGAAAAATTTGGACCAAAGTAGAAAAGGAGTTGTTTGTTTGTTTGTTTATTCATTTTATAAAATGAAATACAACAATTAACGTATTCATAATAGAAAAAAATAATAAAATGAAAGGTAGCAGATGAAGAATAAATCTTATTAAATCTGCTCCTTATTCATCTAATAACAGTTCAAACAATATTTTCTATAATAACAAAATAAGTAAATAACTCAGTCAATTTTCAATTCACATATATCACACATTAAATTAGATTCATTTATATTTTTTTAGCAATTCATTTTTTACCAGTTTCTTAAATACAAGGAATGATTTGGCTTCCTTAACATTTGTCATTTGGCATTAAGTCATTCCATAATCGTACTCCTTGAATTAAGGTAGATCTTAGGTAGATCTAGTTTCTACTTTGGTCCAAATTTCCTTGTTCTTTTTGTTCACATTCTTATAAATGTAACTATCTGTAGTAAAATAATAAAATAAAAAAACTTTGGTCCAAATTTTTGCTGTACACACACACACACACATCGTGTTGTATATATCGTGATATATATCGTTATCGTGATATAAAAAAGTCCATATCGTGATATATGATTTTTTCCATATCGCCCAGCCCTACTGGCATCTAAAAAATAACTCTTAGATTTCTGACTGAACTAATCTCCTGACATGCTCTGATGTCATCACATCCTCTTCTGATGCCATTCGGCAAATCAGAAAACAATACGTTTTCTGGGTCAACCCTCTTCTTTTAAAGCCCCACTTCCGGTCTGAGCCTTAGTCTGCTGAGGACCTCAAGCCATGAGGTTACACAAAGAGCTGAATGAATGCCAGTCACACGCTAAGGACACGTCATTCAGTTAAAAGATTTATAACATCCATCCATCCATCCATTTTCGTCCGCTTATCCGGGGTCGGGTCGCGGGGGTAGCAGCCTAAGTAGGGAGGCCCAGACTTCCCTCTCCCCAGCCACTTGGAGCAGCTCCTCTGGGGGAATCCCAAGACGTTCCCAGGCCAGCCGAGAAACATAGTCCCTCCAGAGTGTCCTGGGTCTTCCCCTGGGTCTCCTCCCGGTGGGACATGCCCGGAACACCTCACCAGGGAGGCGTCCAGGAGGCATCCTAACTAGGGGTGAACGATTAATCGCATTTGCGATTATCTCGCAATATGTTAAAACTCGATTCTCTAATCGCACGGGCTGCGATTTGACTGGTCACGTGACTTGGTAGTGAGCCGCTCTGGCCACGCGCAGCTCTGAATGGAGCAAAACAGAGAGAGCAGGGAGGAGGAGACTGTGCGCTCCAACACAGTTGCTTCAGGCTCGACAGAAGTCATAAAAGTTATAAATTCAGGTAAGTTAGCTCGTGTAAACGTGTATCTGAGCTTAGAGGCTGAAACACAGAGACCGCGAGCTGGTCACGTGACTTGGTAGTGAGTGAGCCGCGCCGAGCAGCAGGAGCTCAGCTGCGGGAGATAAACAGAGCGCGAGCTGGTCATGTCACCGGTCAAGCGCATTAATGATCTGATTTTTTTAAAAACAGTTGTGTCGTTAGTGATATGAATTAATACAGAACCAGTAAAAACAATCGCATTTTAAATCGCAATCGCAATTTATAGAAAAAAAATCGCAATTAGATTATTTTCCAAAATCGTTCAGCCCTACTAACCAGATGCCCGAGCCACCTCAACTGGCTCCTCTCGATGTGGAGAAGCAACGGCTCCACTCCGAGTCCCTCCCGGATGACTGAGCTTCTCACCCTATCTCTAAGGGAGAGTCCAGACACCCTGCAGAGAAAACTCATTTCAGCCGCTTGTATCCGAGATTTATAACATGCCAGTTATAAATCCATTTCGAGCTGAAAAAGCTCTATTTTAATGAAATTCCTTCAAGGAAGCTTTTATCTTGAAAAGCCAACCGGAACTGAGGCCGCTACTTCGGTAGGTCGACGCAGATCTCATGGAAGCCGCTGGAAGGTGAACGAGCTGAAGCCTGAACAACTGAGAAGCACGGACGGACGGTCTGTGTACGTTGAGGCTAATCTACTTTACCGTAGCCGAGATGAAGAATCTTCGCCAGGTAAAGAGTCGTTGTTCCCCGCGGGTGAGAGTCTAGCTGAAGCCGACAAAGAGTGTGCTTTTCCTGGTTAAAACACATCAAGATATTACTTGGTCTCATCAGGTCTCATCAGCAACAACGATGAGACAGACTACAGGAACGAGGTGAGCCGCCTGGCCTTGTGGTGCAGACAAACAATCTCACTCTCAACGTGGAGAAGACAAAGGAGATTGTTGTGGACTTCAGGAAGAGGGATGCACAACATGCCCCTCTGACCATCAACAGCACCGCAGTGGAGAGAGTAGACAGCACCAAGTTCCTGGGAGTGCACGTCTCAGAGGACCTGTCCTGGAGCAGGAACACTGCATCACTGGCCAAGAAGGCTCACCAGCGTCTCTACTTTCTCCGCAAGCTGAAAAGGGCTGGAGCTTCAACCCCCATCATGAGCACCTTCTACAGAGGTGCCATAGAAAGTGTCCTGACCAGCTGCATCACTGTGTGGTTTGGTGCATGTACTGCATCATGCCGCAAGAGCCTCCAGCGCATCGTGAGAGCAGCTGAGAAGATCGTCGGCACCTCCTTGCCCTCACTGCAGGACTTACACAGCAACCGCCTCACTCGGAAAGCCCACTGCATGGCAGGTGATCCCACACACCCACTACACAGCTGCTTCAGACTGCTGCCATCAGGGAGGAGACTGAGGAGTCTCCAGGCTCGAACCAGCAGACTGAGAGACAGCTCTGTTCATCAGGCAGTCAGAATGCTAAACACTCTGCCTGCTCTGCCTCCCCTCCCATTTGAACTGCCTTAACACAAAAAACTTT
>JBBPBX010035825.1:0-22408 GCA_038048925.1 Garcialebias charrua | reverse complement strand
GTTCGCCATAGCTTCGTGGCGTTAGCTTGCTTAGCTTCGTGACGTTAGCTTGCTTGCTAGTTAGCTCTTTGTCTTCGTCATGCTCTCATTCGCGCGCAAACTTCTGTCGCGTTACTTCGTCGCGTTAAACTTCTTCTTCAAGCTTATTTTTTACTCATTTCCATCTCACCTGGGTCCTGAGATGTCTGGGCTCCATAACCTGTTAAGGGATGCGAGTTGTTCGCAGCGCTTCTGGCGTCCCAGGGATGGAAAATAAGCAGGATGCTCGGTTCTTTCTTTAGGCAGAACACGTCATATTTATTCACACGAAGACCACGTCTCATACACTAACAGAAGAAGAAAAAGGGTGGGGAAAGTCCCTCACGGAGGAAACCGGAAATAGAATTCCTGCTCTTCACAATAAAAGCATAAGAGCGTAAATTAACATAGCTCAACAAATACAGAGGTATTGTGGTGACAGAACAAGGAGCTTCATTGATCACGTTGACTATCCGCATTACATTGTAACACATTTACTATGTAAAAAATAATTTGAACTCAAGGTGGTGTGAAACATGAATAAAGTTTAGATTTTTTACTATTATTTTTTTAATTTGAGGTAAGTTTGTGTGTGCTTTTACTGGTAATGTACTGTATACCTATAGTAATTCACAGCCCAGGTCCAGTTTGAGAAATGCTTTTAAGACAATAAAAGTGCACTGTGTACTCAAGACCATGTTTATTGTTGTTTATTAATATATTGTATATTTATTAGGGCTTGAGGAAGTGCTAAATAATCCATAGTTATACCTTTGGCGTCTCCCTACAACACACGTTTTCTATAGGGGAAAGGAAGTTGCAGTGACCACAGGTGCACCTGTTGAAAGAGGTTATTTTTGCTTTAGTATAATTTGGATACATATGTCTTACTTGAGATAGTTTAACATTAACAAATATGACAATTGTTACTGCTTTGAACATTAGCCTATGTTGCTAATATCAATTTACCACTCAGGAGGGGGTGAAAAGTCCTCCACCTAGCATGTCACGAGGTGTGGCCAGGACCGTGACATGCAGCTAGCATGTTGCATATATTATGCTAATGCTAGCTGCATGTCACAGTCCTGGCCACACCTCCTCGCTCTAACCCCCATATACCGGTAAGTTTAATAGTACATTTTCCTACTAAGGATATTATATGTGAAATTACTGTCATATATTGTTCTTATAAGTATACAAATTATATATGTTTCATTTTATACAAATTTACTAAGGATCTTATACCTGGTTTCAATACATTATACAAACAATATAAGTTTCAAACAAAACATATGAAAACTTTATAAAATTTATATATATCTTTTCCGTATGGGATCTCCGCAACAAGTATTTATAAAGAAAGCTTAAACGTAACAAGTATAATAAAGAAAGCTTAAACGTTGTAGAACCCATTGAATATGTTCTTGATGCTAAGGAAAACAGAAGTTTTCAGTATGTGCCTGTGCTGAAGTCTTTGTAGCAGATATATCAGAAAAATGTTGTGGATAAAGTAGTTGAAAACCACAGAGCACAGCAGCATAAAAGGGTGGGTGGTCATCATCATCATCATCGTACTTCCAATTCTCCTTATGATGGTTCACACTTCCAGCAAAACCGCTTTCTGTCAGGCGATGAGATGAGGATGTGGTTACATTTATACTTAGTTTATTTTGAAATTTGCAATCCTCTGGGTACTTCTAGCAGGAAACATAAATTGTGGAATCTTCTGGACTCCAACTAATTTACCTCCGGGCTCATTTCAGACATAAGCTTGCAGCAAAAAAATAAAATAAAAACACTACACACACACGTGTATTGACATCACGTATCAAAACAACGGCACCACTTTTTGACAAAATCTCGAAAAAACTGTCCAGTTTATCATCTAAATAAATGGATGGTGTTATGAAATAAAAAATATTTTTGTCTTTTCATTTATCTTGAAGGAGTTTTCACACAGTTTTCAAATGATCAGTCTCTCTTGTAGAATGAAAAATATTTACTAAAAAGACACAGGATTGTGAGCATGTACACAGATTTGTCTTGGCGAGGTTCTGGTTCTGAAGGAGTGCTCAGTTTGGATCTGTCCTGGCCTCTGATTGGCTTGGGGGAGAAGGGAAGGGGCCTGGTGCCTCTCTATCTGTCAGTTTTATGACTTTGCAGATATATGGCTGGCAAGAAGTCACTGAAAGTCTCTTTGTTCTGTGTGGTTGTTCAGCCAGAGGGTATACAGCTCTCCCTTCCCCCTCTGTTAGGGTCTGTGTGAACTGGAAAAGGCACAAAGCGTGTCCATCCCTGAAACTGCTCCATTCTGTTGGATATAAAAGTGTATAGATTTATAATATGTGTAAGCCACTTTAAGGCACAGAAGACATGATTGCATAAACATTTGTAAAACAGTTAATACCTTGATCATAAAGCACTTGTGTATTAATTATACAATAGTTGTGTATTAGTTTAATTCAGATTAAAAATAGAACTGTGTAACATATATAACTGTGCTGAGGCCAGTCTATATAAATAAAGGTTGGATGAATGAATGAATATTATCCTTCACTCTCAAGCCCAAAAAGTTCTACAAGCTGAAAAAAGCAAATGGTATTTCCTGTTTCACAAGA
This sequence comes from Garcialebias charrua, assembly GCA_038048925.1. Taxonomy (NCBI): domain Eukaryota; kingdom Metazoa; phylum Chordata; class Actinopteri; order Cyprinodontiformes; family Rivulidae; genus Garcialebias; species Garcialebias charrua. The sequence goes on along the minus strand of JBBPBX010035825.1, from coordinate 19,772 downwards.
TGGAGGCCTCTGGCAGTTAAGGGGGAGGAAAGCACCCCACAAGAGAACAAAGAAGGGCCTCTGTCATTGGTGGAAAGCAGGAAATACCTTGCAGGAGTATAAAACATGAGTCTCCTCCTCCACGCCAGTCAACGCAGCCAGCCCAATGAGAAGAACAACTACTGTATTCAGACTAATCAGGTTGTATATATGGGGTCTCTCTTGAAATGCGCATTTCTTTCCTTTTCAATGTCCTTTCTTTCCCCCTCTCTCCCCACCTCCTCCCTTTTTCTCTTTTTCTCTCACTGTCCATGTATTTTAATCAAATATAATGGCTTTTAGAAATAGAACAAATGTATTCTGTGACTTTTTAAACTTATGATTAATTAAACTGGTTTTTGGAACTTTAAATGATGCACGTTTTGTCGTGTTTTCAGTGTATCTCTCCTCTTTTTGATCTAAAGTGAAACCAAACAACAAATTTGGGGCAAATAAAAAAACAACGCCAACAATTTGGAGGTTCCACAGAGATGGTTCCATGCGGACAACAAAGAAGGGAAAGAGCGAGTCCAGAACACTGACTACTGACCGGTCACCTCAACAAAAAATATAAGCAGATTCATGTTTAAACGAAATCTATGATTGGAAATGTTATAGGCTAAATTTTACTCAGTGTGTTAGACTCCAAGGTTAATACGTGTGAAAAAAGGAATGTTAAAATTAAAAGTAGAATTATAAGTTTCCAACCAAGACTCCAGATTCCAGAGTAAAAACACGCAGTGGTCGCGTCCCCAGTGGTCCGACGGGTCCATCTGGTTGAGGGGGAGTGGGGTTTTAGAATAAATATTCACCGTCACTCCTGTAACCCTAGACTGTTGTCTAGGTTGTCTAGGTCTACTGTTGTCTCATTAGGTTTTGTGGCTAACTATAAAACAGTGTCAATAAAATCTACTTATAATTTGATTCATGATAAGTAGAGGCGGAATCTGGTGAGGTGTGTATTTGTATATTACCATGCGTAAAATACGTTATAATACACTAGGAATAAAGGTATTGAAAAATCAAACCCACAAACAAATAAAATAAATAAAGTGTGGGACTGAGTGAGAAATTGAGGAAAACGCGCTGACTTTCGCTGATAAAGTAATCCGATAAAGTTCCAAACCTAGATCATTAAATGAAATAAAACAAAATTAGTCACAGAATACTAAATCTTTTTTTATGTTCTAAAACAGTGAGGGTACGGGCACTGTGAGGAGTCAACACACGTTATACCAATCTTATGTTACACTAAAAAGGGTTTAAAAAAACTATTTTAATAAAATAAATATATTTTTATTGCTGAAGTTTTCTGGCGTCAGAGTTCCGCGTGCCTGTTGGGTTGGTCTGTTTTATCTATTGTCTGTCCTGTGAATTATAAGGTCAGCGTGAGTTGGTCAGTCTTATGTATTGTAAGTCTTGTTGAACATAAGGCCAGCGTGAGTGTGTGGAAGAGAAAGAAAAAAAGTTCCGGCTGAGTCCTGGTTCCTGTGACAATAAAGATTAATAGCTGTGTTATGTCTGCATGTTTCACTGTGAGAATGAGCAAAGACATAAAAACTGAAATGGAGAGTAATTTTAGTCAGAAGTGCGGGAGCGCCTCATTTAAACCCATAGAAGACCAAATAAAAATCATAAAACAAGCAATAACCATGTCAGTGCAGGACAAAAAACAGGAAAAACAGCTCTTAAAAAAAAAAATAGAGGAATTAACTGACAAGACAGGCAAAAGTAACTAGGGATGGGGCAGATCCGATCCAGTATCGGTATCGGTATCCGATACCAGCAGAATGTAAGTATCGGGTATCGGAACCAACCTGCCGATATTTCCGATACTTTCTAGATGTCAGAGAGCACATATATTTCACCATACTCTGTGACTTCTGTCTTAACATTGTTACTTAGCGGTATATTAGTGTTCAATTATAGATTAAATCTGTATCTGTTGATAAAATTCAACAAGAATTACAACTCATATAGTGCCAGAATTAAAAATAAGACTAGAAAATGGGGAGTAGAATGTGATGATTTCCCATAATGCTTAGCAGTATTTTAGACTAGTGTTCCTTGCACCATGAGTCAGAAGGACGTCTGTGGAAGAGACCTGCCTCTTCTTGTATGCCATTTGTTTGTGAATTACTGTAGTGAGGCTCAGAGTGTCTTCTTTGGGTTTACCTCACACAAGTCCGAGTTTTGTGCAACATACGTGCTCTCCCTTCAAGAACTTAATTATTACAGCCTCCTATGCTTGAACACCGATATCGGATCGGAAAAGTATCGGTATCGGTCGATACTCAGTTGTTATGTATCGGATCGGATCGGAAGTGAGATATGTGGATCGGTGCATCCCTAAAAGTAACGTGGTGAGTTTAATATGAGGAAGAATAAGGAAGTGTAAAGAAGAAACAGAGAAGTTTGAAAAGCAAACGAAGGAGGCCAATGCCTTACGAAAAGGGAAATATAGAAAATTGTTGACTGCATCAGACAGCAGTTGCAAAGAGTGGTTTAAACTGGTTCTAATAGCACAAGGGGTGTTTCATTTACTGACTATGGAGAAGAGTGAGAAAACAGGAAGTCTTGAGCCTCCACCCTATAACAGCACCTCACCAGCACCACCGGTAAAAAGCATGTACCCAATATACCATGTAGAAGGGGGCGTAGTAAAGATAGAGGAAGCTCCTCTCACTTTGGAGCGAGAGAATTCCATGACATCAGAGAATCTGGTTACTAAGAATGAGGTGGGATCAGTGAGTGCATCAGATTTCAGAGACTTTATGAACACACATGGGTCCCAAAAGGTAGCTGCCAGCTCAATATCTATAACCCCTCCTCCCTTTTCTCCAATAACCCCCCCAAGGTCACAGGCGTCGTTTTACCATCCAGTGGCCCCAGGGCCCCTCTCGCTCACCTTAAGTGAGACATCAGGGCAAGGATATGTTCCTCCTGACGCTCCTGGATGGGGAAACAGGCCTGAATTAACTGACAGGATGTTAAATCTGACACCCCACAACACATCAAGGCCCAGGAACCCCCCCTTGGCCGAAGGCCCTCTTCGGATCACTTCAGATGTTATAACATCTCTTCCTCTTCCATCCAATCGGATGGAAACCACCAGTACACCAATTCCCCTCTACACCACCACACCCAGTACACCACTTCCTGTAACAGCACACCCAAGTAAATCCAGTCTTATGGAGCACGAGGAGACGCAAGGGTTTGAAGATTGTCCTCTTTCCAACAGCAGCTATCCCTTGCTCCTAGCAGGTACACAGGTCAGGTACAAACCTTTTGCTTTGGGAGACATTCAGGCCTTGGTGGAGAAATTGCCCCCGCTAACAGAGGGGGGTAGCAAATGGTTGAACGCAGTAGACAGCCTCACTAAGGGCATCACATTGGCAGTGGGGGATGTGAGAGCTTTGTTGGGAAGATGTGTAACATCCACCAGGATGGATGAATTGGAACAGGCAGCAGGTTGGAATCACGTAGTTCTCGACTCAGAACCTATGACAAATCACTTACACAGGTTTGCATGAGCCCTTAGAGAGGCTTACCCGTTCCCAGAGGTTCAGGGGTTCCTAAGTTTTATTGGAAACCTGGACAGAACCCAACAGTTTATCTAGATCAGTGTAAGCAAGAATGGCATGATAGAACTCACTGCCACGGACAAGGTACGGGACAGAGGTATTTCTTTAGACAAGCTATCCTTGATGGTGTTCCAGCAGCTGTCAGTAAAGCAATGAAAGCAATCCCTGACATCCTCACTGCTGATGCAGAGAAATCGGAACGTCACTTAATTCATCATCTGCAGGAAGCAACAGATGAGGAGATAAAAAGTTCAGCTGATTTAAAAGACATGCAAACTCAGCTGCTGAAATTACAACTAAAGCAAGTTAGAGATGTGGTGCAATCAAAGAAAGAGTCCAAACAGATGGTTGCTGGGAAGGAAGGTATGATTACCACCCCACAGCAGCACACAGCACCCCAGCCATATTACAATACATCATCTCAGGGTCCGGTCAGGGGGCAGTGGAGGAGAGGAGGAAGAGCTCGGGGCAGGGGCTATAGCCGAGGTAACCTGCAGGGAAACAGAGCACAAGATGTCTGCCATTTTTGTCAGAAGCCAGGGCATTGGGCTCGCGACTGTTTTCACAAACATGCACAGTCACAGAGGGAAGGACGCCTTCACTCAGCTCCCAACTCACAGATGGCTCCAGCTGGCCAGCACCCGGCTCTACAAAGAGAGTGGGCCCATGACTCAGGGTCCAACTCTTCCTACCAGCAATGACACACCCCACAGAGAAACCAGTCCATTGGGGGAGGTGCAGACCCTATGATACGGATGAGAGTCATGAACAAGGACTTGTCCTTCTTGGTGGACACAGGTGCCACATACTCTACGTTGAATGACCTGGACTTTTCTGAGCATGCCATATCTGACACGGTGTCAGTGGTAGGCTTCTCTGGGGTGCAACAAAAACTGCATTTAACTGAACCTCTCCTAATCACAGCAGGACTGCAGTCTTTGACTCATCATTTTGTTCTGTCCAAGGATGTACCGTAAACCTGCTGGGTAGAGACTTGTTGAAAAAGATGGGGGCGACAATTTTGTGTGAACCAACTGGGCTGAAGGTCACTCTGCCCAATGGGACTTGTTGGACTTGCTCACAATCCTCTTCCTCTCCAGCCTCACAATGTCTGCTTAAACCAACGCAGGAGGAGGTCGCTGACATCTACTGGGCCTTGCTACGCCCTGAAACCACACAGCAACTGGGCATCTACTCTGCGTACTTGTCTTGGAAGCCGTGGCTTGATGCTCTGCGACCCTATGTTCCCACTCCAGATCCTTTACATCTGACACTCTTTTATGACCGTGACTCTGATGACTGTTTTAGAGAGCATTTTGCCTCTACTTTGCAAGATACTGAGTGGCTTTTGACCTCAGATAAGATCATTGTAGGACCCCAGGGGGTGGCTTCACATGTCACCCTATCACCATCTCAACTTGAATGGTATAGGATGTCATCTGAAGCAACACCACATGTCTCACTTGCTCTCTCACCTTCACACCAAGCGAAGGATTTAGGGCCAATGGTAAAGACAGTCATGGATGCCCTTGATTGGTGTCCCACACAGCTTCCATCAGTTGCTTTTTCACCATCAACAGATTGCTATATTATTGATGTTTCAGCTCAGGATTTGGGAAAATTAGATCATGAACTTATTTCAAGAGAACATGGCAGGGAAAAGACTGATCACACAGAGGTCCCTGCCATGCTTGATACGCTCCCACAATCCCTTTGGTCTCAAGGTCCAGAGGATGTGGGATTAGTAAACTGTGATCCCATCACTTTTGAACTTCTCTCCACTGAGCCAATATGGTTGTATCAATACTCACATAAGCCAGAAGCCGCAGAGGGGCTGAGCAATACGGTTTGGGGGTTGCTAAATGCAGGAGTATTAGAACCGTCTAATTCACAGTGGAATACTCCCATTTTGCCAGTCGAGAAAGCAGGTACAGGAAAGTACAGAATGGTGCATGACCTTAGGTCAATTAATGCAATCCTTAAGACTCCTACCTGCCCTGTTCCAAATCCATACGTGGCGTTAACAAACTTGAATCCAAAACAGAAATGGTTCACTTGCATTGACTTGGCCAATGCCTTCTTTTGTCTCCCTTTGTCAAATGATGTACGAGACATTTTCTCTTTCACTTTTAATGGCCAACAGTACCGATACACGCGTCTCCCTCAGGGGCTTGCATTGTCCCCTGGAATATTCAATCAGGTACTAAAAGACCTGTTGGTTCAACATCCTCTTCCTGAAGGCACCACTTTGCTTCAATATGTTGACGACTTATTGATAGCATCAGAATCACCTGAAGACTGTCTTAAAGCCACCCATGACATTCTTCTTCTTTCATGATGCAGGTTTCAAAGTGAGCAAAACAAAACTTCAAGCCTTCCGCACCCAGGTATCCTTCTTGGGACGGTTAGTCTCAGCTCGAGGAACAACGCTTTCTCCTGAGCACAGAGTTTCCATTTTGAATCACCCAAAGCCTAGCACGGTACAGGAAATGTTGTCTTTTCTGGGGTTGACAGGGTATAGCAGACATTATATACCTGATTACAGTGAACTCACTACTTCTCTTCGAAACATGGTTAAGGAACAGGGGATGAGAAAATTAAAGTCCAAGCTCGTTTGGAGCCTTGAAGCTGAACAGTCTTTCATAACTCTCAAACAACTTTTGACTCGGGCTACTGATTTAGCCCTACCTGATTACACCTCACCTTTTTACCTTGATGTTTCTGAAGCAAAAAACACCATTAATGGCATTTTGTTTCAGAAAAAGGGGGGGAATAGACAGATACTGATGTACACCAGCATTCTTCTGGATAGTACTGAAAAACGTCATCCACCATGTACACAAATGGCAGCAGGCTTGAGTAAAATTGTCGCTAAAACAGCACATATAGTGATGGGCCATCCACTGCACATTTTAACATCACATAATGTCGTGGCCTATGTGAACTCCGAACTCTTCACAATGACTTCATTGAAACAAAGACGCATGAGTAACATTTTGGCAGCACCAAATTTATCATTTTCACATGAAGGTGTAAACATGGCTGACGGAATGAATACAACACACACGCACGATTGTGTTCAAAAGGTCTATATGGAAGAAAAAATCAGGTCCGACCTAGAAACAGAACATATACCACATTCAGAAGTACTCTACATGGACGGGTGCTGCTTTAGAATAGAGGATGGGTCTTTGAAGTCAGGGTTCGCAGTGGTTAGACAAAATTAAGATGCATTCGAGGTGGTAGAATCTGGACAGTTGATGGGAAAACAGTCAGCTCAAAAAGCCGAAATTCAAGCGGTAGTTGCAGCACTGAAATTAGGTACAGGAAAGGAAATCACAGTATACACAGACTCAGCATACGCTTACGGGGTTGTTCATGTACAATTACCCCAATGGAAAAGAGCAGTGTTTTTGACAGCAGGAAATAAACCCATAAAACATGAAGAACTCATAAAAGAGTTAGCTGATAGTCTGATGCTTCCAAGGAAAGTGGCAGTAGTGAAATGCAAAGGTCATGATGTAACACAGTCAGATACTGCCGAAGGTAATAGGCAGGCAGACAGAGCAGCTAAAGTAGCAGCTGGCTATTTAGCAAGAGTTCAGATGGTGACAGTGGAAGAAGAATGTCAGTGGAACAGTCATTGGAGCCAAACAGAAATCACAAAGGCACAGAATGAGGCGTCTCCTGAAGAGAGATCTGTTTGGAAAAACAAGGGAGGAAAAAAGAATGAACAGAGCGGGTTGTGGACAGGACCTAATGAAAAGTGGATCCTGCCCATGACTCTGAAACCATTAGTTTTTCAGGAAGCACACGGTCTGGCTCATGTGGGCAGCGGACAAATGGCCAGGAATCTTCAGCAATGGTGGCATCCACACATGAAAGACATGATAACTGAACACATAGGAACCTGCAAAGTTTGCTTACAATACAACATTCGACCTGCTGTAAAACCAGAACAAGGGATATTTCCCTTCCTGTTCAGACCAGGACAGGAAGTGATCATAGATTACACAGACATGATTGAAACCATTAAGGGATACAGATATGTGTTGATGTGTGTCGACGCCCTCACAGGATGGCCTGAAGCCATACCTGCAAGAAAAGAAGACAGTAAAACAGTCATAAAGTTCCTGATAAACCATTACATTCCTAGACATGGGTTTCCCGAAAAGATCAGATCTGATAATGGTACACATTTTAAAAACGCAGACCTCCAGGCTTTGGAAAAAATGTTAGGATTAAGGCACGCCTTCGGGACAGTGTACCATCCCCAGTCACAAGGCAAGGTCAAAAGGATGAATCAGAACATAAAACAAAAATTGAGCAAAATCTGTGCACAGACCAAATTAAACTGGGTTGACGCTCTGCCAATTGCATTAATGATTGTAAGAACTTCTGTTAATAATGGTACTGGTTTCTCTCCCTATGAGTTAACCACAGGTCGACCTTTCCCTGGACCGAATGCTTGTTCTCTGCCCAACGAGGGGGACCGAAAGATGGACCATAAGGTATACTTTGATGAGTTAAAAGCTTTGGTATCTAACTTTACTCAGCAGGTACACGAGAAAAAGGGTCCACCAGGAGACCCTGACCTACCCACAGCTGAGTGGGTGCTGCTGAGGGTCGTTAAGAGAAAGTGGGCGGAGCCTCGCTGGGCAGGTCCTTTCCAAGTGACCGAGAGAACCTCACATGCGGTCAGGCTGAGAGGAAAGGGGGAGATCTGGTACCATTGGAGTCAGTGTGCTCCAGCCCGTGAACCAGGAAGGAGCTAAAGGATTGGGCTGGACGACAGAAGAGGTCGCATTCGAACTCTCCTGCGTTGATAGACCCAAAGTAGTCGAGTAAAGTTGCGTGCGGGCCCAGAAGGACTCTGTTTTATGGGGCCACTCGATGCTGGAATATCCACACATAGCACAGACACCTAGAAAGATAAAAACATTACATATTGGAGTCTCACATAACACCAAGAAAACTCGGGGACATAGGAGGATATTCCCGAGCAACGCCGGGGGTCTGCCCTGAGTAGCTGTTAACAGTTCCAGGGGAATGCCCCTGAGTACGTGTGGCACATTCAAAAGTATATTAATGTTTCTGTGATAGTGATATAAATCTTGTGTTCTTTCTCGATTTTTATGTGTTCAAGGGAGACAACTGCCTTGCTGCTGGAGGAGGAACTTGGGAAACTTAAGGTTCATAATTCTGCAATATCCTAAAGCGCTTACTATTATTATCGTTCATAGTTTCCATATATTTCCTTATATTCTACAATTTGCATATTAATAAATTGAGTCAAAATGTGGTGGCCAGACAAGAGGGTCACTATGGCAGTTGGAATAAGTGAAATAAGTATGGTAATTTTGATTGTCCTCCTAGAACATTTCTGCGTAATCCCTGGGAAAAATTATTGCGAAGTTCATAGACATAAGAGAGAGTATGGCGCGCAACAAAAAATCCTCAAACTAGAGTATATCGCAAACCAGACTACCACTTTCACGTTCAATTTATGCGATGTAATTGATTGTGCAGGCCAGAATATTTCATTCAGACATGCAGATATATACATGTGTCAGTGTCCACCTACGGCTTTACAATGCCCACGGAGCTGCACTTGGGGGGAAATTGTACTATGTGCTGGCCAAAATGTCCAATGTAGCGGGGATAAGGTGGTTTTACAACAAGGGTCCTGGGTATTTTCCCAGCCTAAGTCGGATCGGCCAGGATTTCGCCAGTTTTGGACTAGCAAGTTCACTCTCCAGAGGGATTTTTCCCTCACCCAGAATCCGGTTTCCCTGTCTATTAAAGCGGTGTCCACTTTTGAAATGGACGAACATCCGTTCAATTTTCATGTTATGAGAGTGATAGTGAACTCCTATCCACCAAGATATGGATTATTACGAATTGAGATGGTAAACACTATCAGCTCTCTAGGTAACTCTTCTTTTCCCCCTGTGATCCCGCACCAAACTTCAGACATAATTACCACCGATTACACAAAATTGACTCCGGTCGAGGTAATCGCAATGTCTACAGGATACCATGACAATAATATATGGTTGGCATGGTTATCGGAGAGGTAATCGCAATGTCTACAGGATACCATGACAATAATATATGGTTGGCATGGTTATCGGAGGTGGCAAAGCAGGCCTCGTTGTCTGAATGCGTGGCATGCGCCGTAGCACGCCCGCTGTTATACACTGAGCCGGCTCCCTTGTTCCCAGAGGATACATGGGGGTTTGCTTGCATGCTAAACTTGACCAGAACGCAGATGCATGCCAATTGTACAACCTTAAGTGAAGTGTTTCCCTTAGCTGGGAATCACACCAAAGCTGGCCTGTTCCATGCTACAAAACGTAATGATTACTTCGGTTTTAATTTTACGAGTCCAAATGCCAAAATAAATGTGGGCATGATTGACCCAAGCTGGTGCAATCAGACGAGGCCAGCGAGCACAGAAAAAGGGGATAGAAAAGTGATTGGCCCTCTTGTTAGATCGGGCTTATACTACTATTGTGGGGAAAGGAGATTACTCACTCGTATCTTGGACAACACCATTGGACTTTGCGCCATGGTACGATTGACGGCTCCTCTGGCTCTGATTGGTCCCAGATTAGAGATCCTGAACGGAACTGAGCTCTCTCGAAACAGGAGAAGGAGATCTACTAATTTTGATCCAACCGTCAGCTCACCTACTTATATTGACTCTATAGGCATTCCGCGGGGTGTGCCAAATGAATACAAATTGGCGGATCAGGTGGCAGTTGGGTTCAAGAGTTTTCCTATCATTTCAGCAGTGTTCCCTGTTACTCCCAATAAAAATGTTGACAGGATAAATTATGTGCATTATAATGTTATGCGACTGTCCAATCTCACCAGAGACGCGGTAGAAGGTCTGGCCGAACAACTGGCGCCGACTTCCCTGATGGCAGTTCAGAACAGGATGGCGTTGGATATGCTTTTGGCGGAGAGGGGAGGAGTTTGTAGTATGTTTGGTGACCTTTGCTGTACATTTATTCCAAACAACACTGCTCCAGATGGAAAAGTCACAAGGGCCCTAGAAGGCCTTAGAACCCTCTCAGATGAAATGAAAAGCCATTCGGGTCTGGACGACCCACTGGACAATTGGCTGATAAAGATCTTCGGTCCCTGGAAACAGGTGTTTGTATCTATAATGGTATCATTGGCTATTTTCTTAGGCATACTTATAACTTGCGGGTGCTGCTGCATGCCTTGTTTAAGGTCTTTGACGGTTAGACTTATCACGTCCACCCTGGAAAAAAGGGATCCTGAAGTGATGCGCCAACTGCTTTTGTTAAAAAACTATAACTTGGAGGATTTTGAAAAAACTGATTGAATATTGTGTATATATGCGTTTAGCTGCGTTATTAGGTGTGTGATTTTATTTCTTTTGGGATGGACCTCAGATAATGAGGTCCAAAGGGGGTTTGTTATGAAATAAAAAATATTTTTGTCTTTGTGTTTTCATTTATCTTGAAGGAGTTTTCACACAGTTTTCAAATGATCAGTCTCTCTTGTAGAATGAAAAATATTTACTAAAAAGACACAGGATTGTGAGCATGTACACAGATTTGTCTTGGCGAGGTTCTGGTTCTGAAGGAGTGCTCAGTTTGGATCTGTCCTGGCCTCTGATTGGCTTGGGGGAGAAGGGAAGGGTCCTGGTGCCTCTCTGTCTGTCAGTTTTATGACTTTGCAGATATATGGCTGGCAGGAAGTCACTGAAAGTCTCTTTGTTCTGTGTGGTTGTTCAGCCAGAGGGTATACAGCTCTCCCTTCCCCCTCTGTTAGGGTCTGTGTGAACTGGAAAAGGCACAAAGCGTGTCTATCCCTGAAACTGCTCCATTCTGTTGGATATAAAAGTGTATAGATTTACAATATGTGTAAGCCACTTTAAGGCACAGAAGACATGATTGCATAAACATTTGTAAAACAGTTAATACCTTGATCATAAAGCACTTGTGTATTAATTATATAATAGTTGTGTATTAGTTTAAATCAGATTAAAAATAGAACTGTGTAACATATAGAACTGTGCTGAGGCCAGCCTGTATAAATAAAGGTTGGATGAATGAATGAATATTATCCTTCACTCTCAAGCCCAAAAAGTTCAACAAGCTGAAAAAAGCAAATGGTATTTCCTGTTTCACAAGATAGAGGCCTCTGGCAGTTAAGGGGGAGGAAAGCACCCCACAAGAGAACAAAGAAGGGCCTCTGTCATTGGTGGAAAGCAGTAAATACCTTGCAGGAGTATAAAACATGAGTCTCCTCCTCCACGCCAGTCAACGTAGCCAGCCCAACGAGAAGAACAACTACTGTATTCAGACTAATCAGGTTGTATATATGGGGTCTCTCTTGAAATGTACATTTCTTTCCATTTCAATGTCCTTTCTTTCCCCCCTCTCTCCCTACCTCCTCCCTTTTTCTCTTTTTCTCTCACTGTCCACGTATTTTCAGATCCACAACTTCTCCTCCTCCACCATAACCCTTAGCACTGGCTCTCCTCAGGGATGTGTGCTGAGCCCCCTTCTGTTCACTCTGCTCACATATGATTGTACAGCCACACTTCCAGGCTGTCATATTGTTAAGTTTGCAGATGATACAGCGGTGGTGGGATGCATTACAAACAATGATGAGTCCAGCTACAGACAGGAGGTGGAACACCTGGAGAGCTGGTGCAAAGAGAACAATCTTCACATGAATGTGAAGAAGACAAAGGAGATGATTGTGGACTTCAGAAGGAACAAACACAACCATGCCCCACTGAAAATAGGTGGGTCTGCAGTGGAAGTGGTCTCCAGCTACAAATACTTGGGTGTACACATGAATGATAACCTCAGCTGGAGCAACAACACCACCAGCCTGATCAAGAAAGGTCATCAGAGACTCTACTTCCTCAGACGGCTGAGACGAGCTGGTCTGAGCAGCCCAGTCCTCACCTCCTTCTACAGGTGTGCAGTGGAGAGCATCCTGTGCTCCAGCATCAACGTGTGGCATGGAGGCTGCACAGTTGCAGAGAGGAAAGCTCTACAGAGAGTGGTGAAGGCTGCACAGAAGTCTGTTGGAGTCAGTCTCCCCACCATCACAGACATTTACACCTCCAGATGCAGGAAAAGAGCCACCTGCATCATGAAAGACCTCACTCACCCAGCACACTCACTCTTTGCCCCACTCCCCTCAGGACGGAGGTTGAGGAGCATCAAATGTAGAACCACTAGACTGAGGAACAGCTTCTACCCTGAGGCTGTTAGACTCATGAATAAATAAAAATAAAATAAAAATAAACACTGCAAAATATCACATCATGCTGATGCTGATCTGTTTTCTTGTTGCTGTATTCATCTGTGACCATCTGCTCATACAAACTCATGTTCGTGCTGCTGTTTATTCCCACTATATTAGGCTTAGTGTATTACTAGTTGATGTTTTTCTTAGTTAGTTCTAGATGTTATTACTGTTTTTCTCTTTCATTGTTGTTGGATGTAACTGGGACCTCGTGTACATAATCTCGTTTTCATCTCATGTACCACATGCGGTGCAAATGACAATAAAGACTCTCTGACTCTCTGACTCTGACTCTGATTTTAATCAAATATAATGGCTTTTAGAAATAGAACAAATGTATTCTGTGACTTTTTAAACTTATGATTAATTAAACTGGATTTTGGAACTTTAAATTATGCGCGTTTTGTCATGTTTTCAGTGTATCTCTCCTCTTTTTGATCCAAAGTGAAACCAAACAACGAATTTGGGGCGAATAAGAAAACAACGCCAACAATGGTTGGATTGTCTAAACTGGACAACTGAGGATTGAAGCACCGGAAAGACAGTAATAGAGACTGGAGCAGAACAACGCACAGGCTGAATTCAGCACAGTTCAGGTCGGACTGTGTATACACGTTCAACAGAATGAAGCTGCATTCACACAGGCTTGGTAATTGTTGTTGCTCTGTAAAACAGTAATTTCAATTAATCGGTATTTACACAAGTTCTTAGCCCATTGAGCCTCAAGGACTCATTTACAACAGAGACCTGTTTAAATTAGTTTATTCAAGTTTACACATGTTACAACCTGTTAAAATGCACCAAAAGCAGGAAATAGCATCTCTTTTATTTCAAAATTTCTCATAGGATCCACCTTTTCTAAATATTAACACATTTGCTTGCTGCTTTGTAAGTTTTGTAAAACAAAAATTGTATTATAAAATATCCAAAACATGAGAACGGGGGGGGGGACTATGTACCATTTTCTTATTATCTTAGCCAATTAATTTTTTTTAAGGTTTTACAAGTTTCAGAAAAGCACAATCATTGCTCAGTCCATTGAAGCTTGTCCTTTCAAATATGCCGTTTTATATAAATATCTGGGTATCCTGATTGATTCACATCTCTCTTTTAAACTCCACGTGGAAAACCTAGTGAAGAAACTGAAAGTTAAACTGGGTTTCTTTTTCAGAAACAGATCATGTCTATCACTGAATGTCAGGAAACGCCTTGTGTCTGTGACTTTCCTTCCCTCCATTGATTACGGTGACATTCTCTACATGAATGCTCCTACAAGCACCCTGCGGATGTTGGATGTTGTCTATCATGGTGCACTAAGATTCATAACTGGTTGTGATTATCGTACCCACCACTGCACCCTGTATTCACTGGTTAACTGGACATCATTAACCTCACGCAGACTCTTCCACTGGTACATTTTCATCTTTAAATCACTTCTTGGTCTGCTGCCCTCATACATCTCCTCCTACATGTCTTTGCGTGAGTGCAGCTACAGTGTGCGCTCTCAGGACATGATTACCTGCAGTGTTCCGTCAGTGAGGACTGAACTTGGAAAAAGGGCCTTCTCCTACTCCGCTCCTGCTTCATGGAATATCTTACAAAAAGATCTGAAGCTCTCGACCTTGACTTCTCTAAATGGTTTTCAGAATCTGTTGGAATCCTGGCAAAAACCAATGCAGATTTGTTCCTGTCTTTGATTTTATACGTCTACCTTATAATGTTTTGCTAGTTTTTTGATACTTTGTTAAAAAAAAAAAAAACTATTTTTTGTTTTTTTCTCTCTTTTGTTTTCTATTGTTTATTGTTTGTTTGTTTATTGTTTATTGTTTAAGGAAATTCTACCACTGCTGTTCATTGTTCTTTAGTTTTAGCAGGTCGCTTTCGTAAATGAGCCCTTGAGGTTCAAAAGATTTACCTGACTAAATAAAGGTTGAATGAATGAATGAATGAATATCTATACTAGGGTTTGTGTACTGAAAAGGAACAACATTTTTTTTTTTATGAGGCAGAAGAGCAAAAACTATTAGCAGAGAGATAGTCGTTTTTCAATAGTGTTGATCCACTGAATCAAACTGATACAACACAAGAACTATACAACACATTAAATGGGAAATAAAATTCGTTTAACATAACAAACATTATAGTTTGCGAATGAACAGCCATGCTATAGCAAAGAGACAGCAAGTGCTCACTGTTCTCAGAGGGAAGGATGTGGCCCACTTAAGAAGGTTGCTCACACCTGCAGATGTTTTCATTAATTAAACCATCTGCCATTAATTAACCATTAACTGAGGGTGAGGATTCTACCTGAGAAATGTTTGCAAAAAAAGAACTACTTGTACTCGTGCTTTCTGAAATTAAGAACACAGGAATCTAAAGAGAAGTACAAGAAGTAAAAATATAAATTAGTAGGTATTATAAGAAAACATCAAAAAGAATACTATACTGTAGTGACTTATTAAATAAAAGTATTGGTGACACCAAGTCGACTTGGCGAATAATGAATAATGTCTTAAAAAATCATAAATCAAAGACTAGTATATCTCAACACTTTGTAAATAATAATGAGGATATTTTCAATGAAAATGATATTGTAAATGGATTTAATCAATATTTTGTAAATGTGGGAACAAGTCTCGCAGCTAATATTCCTAATGTAAATGTGAATTATACAATCATGGATTGTGCAAATAGTTTTCATCTTAAGGAAACTAATAAAGAAGAAATAATAAATATAGTTAAAACATTTTCTGATAAGAGATCAAGGGATTGTGTTGATATGGACATGAAGCTTGTGAAGGAAATAATGCCTTATATTGTTGATCCGTATACACACATATGTAATTTATCTTTTTTCATCTGGAAAATTTCCAGATAATATGAAAAAGCTAAGGTGGTACCTCTCTTTAAAGATGGCGATAACTACAGATCAATATCCTTATTGCCACAGTTCTCAAAAATTTTAGAGAGGCTATTTGTGATAAGACTAGACCAATTCCTCAACATAAATAATGTTATAAGCAACAATCAGTATGGTTTCAGAGCAAAACATTCTACATCACATGCCATTAAGGAACTTATAGAACGAGTGACTACTGCTCTTAATCAAAAAAGTTGTTGTCTTAGTCTCTTTATTGATTTAAAAATGGCTTTTGATACTGTTGATCATATCATTCTCATCGATAAATTGAGTAAATATGGTGTTAGAGGAACTCCTCTACAATGGGTAACTAGCTATCTCAGAAATAGAAAACAATTGTACAAATAAATGATGTTAGATCTGCCCTCTGTAATATTACTTGTGGAGTCCCTCAGGGCTCTATAATCGGTCCAAAATTGTTTGTTTTGTATGTAAATGACTTGGTAAATGTGTCAAATCTCTTCAAATGTATTCTCTTTGCTGACGACACTACGTTCTATTATTACGGTAATGCTATGATGCAGATGTCAGTGTCTGTGAATAATGAATTACTGAAAATTCATAATTGGTTTAAATTAAACAAATTACCCCTTAATCTGGATAAAACTAAGTACATGATAATCAGTAACAAAAAAGGAATCTGTTGATGTTACAATTAGGATTGAGTGTGTGGAAATCTGCAGAGTTAGTTCAATAAAGTTTCTGGGGGTCATTATCGATGACAAATTGACGTGGAAGCATCATATCAATTCTGTCAAGATAAAGATAGCTAAATCAATGGCTGTTCAGTACAAAGTTAGGAATTTGTTAGAGGATAGAGCTCTGTACTTGTTGTACAACACAATTATAGTGCCGCACATCATTTACTGTCATGAAGTTTGGGGTAAAGCATGAAAGACATTTACCGAGCCGGTTTTTGTGCTACAGAAAAGAGCCATAAGAATAATCACTGGGAAACACTGTTGTCAACTATCAAGTGTATTATTTCATAAATTGAAGTTATTAAAATTCCATGACTTAGTGGATTACAATATTCTCTCAGTTATGTATAAAGCCCATATAAATTAATTACCACCGAATATCCTAACACATTTTCTTAAACGTCAAAGCTGCTATAATTTAAAGGGGATTGAGATTTTTGTGAGACCGAAATTTAGAACTAGTTCGAGGGGTCGGTCAACATCTATCCAAGGAATTAGATTGTGGAACAACTTGGAAGTTGAAATTAAGAATGCAAAATCAATATCTTCATTTAAGAATATGATTTTTTTTTATTTTTGCAAATATATATATAAAATAGTTAATCTTGTCTAGATTCATTTTCTATAATTACGTGTGTTGTTCCTTCTTGTTTTCATGACCTATTATTATTACATTTTTTTCCTCTTCTTTTTCTTGTTACTTATTGAAGGTTTTCTTGTTTGAATTGATTGTTCTGTACAATGGCGGCAGATAGAATAAGATACTCTCTTCATTCTGCCACCCTTCATTTTAAATTTGTATTATATGACTTGTGACTATCAATTGCTGTATTTATTTTTATTTGAAATGAATAAAGATAAAAAAAATAAAAGCAAACAAAAACAAAAAAACTGAAAGTCAAAAGGAACACCCCCTAATAAAATATATAAAAAGGATGAATTGTTTCAACAAGAAGAACCTGTCTAGAGGATTTTTTTGTGTTCGGCCTGTGCACTTGTGGGTTTCGTCCCCCCCCAAAAAATAAACAGATACAAATTAAAACCGGAAAGCTAAAAGGAGCACCCTCTGACACACACACCAAGAGACAAAACGTTTCAACAAAAATCATCTGTCCAGAGGACTACTGAACATGCATCAGGATACTTTCTTGGGGGAGTTTTCATGTTCTGCCCATACAGCAGTTGTAGGTTTTCTCCGGTAATCCGGTTTACTACCAAAAAAAATGTAAATAAATTAGTTGGTTGCCAGTTTGTTAGACTATGTTCTATATCTGAAGCAGTGAGAGGAGGGGCACTCGTCATCCATTTCAGAAGGTTTATTTTACCCTCATATAAAGTACAAGACCACGAGCCCTGGGCCATTGTCACCTTACTATCCGGTCATACATAATGGCCCCGAGTGTAAACAGAAACAGCTCTTCAGAGCTTGGCCACACCTCCGGGAGTCATCATCACCATCGGCGAATGAGAAGTCCTACTCTATCATGTGACCCAGCTCTCAGTCAATAATATCTCGCCATCTTGTGTTCTATAAAAGGGTGGTACGTGAATGTTGGGAGTTGTAGATACTTTGCTCGTAACACATATGTCTCCCTTGTGGATTTAAACCGTGATGTTCAATCAGTCTTTCTTCTTGAAGAGGTCTCGCTTTTTCCTGGCTCATAATGTCGTTTTTTAAAAATCTGCCAGTTTTTATGTTGCTCCAGAGTACTCATGAGCACAGTGTTTTTTTCCCTTTCTGGGGCAGTAAGACACCAGTGCTGTGATGTCTGTGAAGGCAAACATGGAAGATTTAGGGGCCCTGTTCTTGATTATCAGTAGCTCTGCAGGGAGTTCATCCCTGTTCTTTCAGACAGTTCCAACCATTGTGAGCTTTCTCATTAGAAGCTCCTGACCCAAATTGTAGTTTGTGAAAAACTTGTCACATGTTATGTTCTGACCCCTGAGACTCTGTGCCATGTTGAGTATGACCCTTGTGCCCTGATTCTTCTCTGGGGCTCCTCCAACCATGTACTGTACATGTATAAGTGGCGGCTCCTGTGTTTTCCGACTTACTGCGATTTTCGACATGCGAACGGCCGTAGGAACGGAACTCGTTCGAAAGTCGAGGACTTACGACGGCCTCGACTTACGACGTTTTGGCTATACGAACGCATCATTATTAATTAAATAAAAAAAGTGTTTAAATGTTCTTAATTTCATGTGTACAACACTTTGTTGCAGCTGTAGTTGTCTTAAATGGCTTTATAAATAAAGTATCATTACTATATTTTTTGACATAATTTTTAAGCCTCAGTTTCCAGAAATGCCGCTGTGTTCGCCATTTTAAGGTTTGCTTCGATTAGCTCCAGCCTCGACAGCCGGCTTTGGAGGACTGTGTGTCCGATAACAGATTGCCTCATACGGATATGTGAGCTGGAAACGCTCGGTAAACTCTGTGGACGTCTCAGGCCCAGAGCAGCAGCCGCCGATCGCTAACCCTGGACACCGAGATGTGTTTTCGGCAGTTTCCGCCATTTTGCGGCTAGCTCGGTTAGCTCCGGCCAGCCGGCTTCGGACGGACCATGTCCGATCAAAGCTGGGAGCTGAATGGCGGTTTTGCAGAGGGACGGATGGACAAAGGAAAACGACACTGTGGACCGCGTGAAGCAACAGACAGCGAGCTGCACCGGAGGCGCAACGAGCTAACATGCTAACGGGTGCAGCTAATGGTGGGGCTAAAGGGCGTAGCTTGTTTTGGATGGACGCCGCGGAGAAACGGCTTTCAGTAAGTTATTAACGCTTTTTCTGGCTCCAAATGTATGGAGTTAACATATTATATATAGACATGCTAACAGTCCTTCCTATAAACAGTTAGGACCGCGTGAAGTAACACGAAGCTGTAGAGCTCGGGACGTGCTAAAAGGTGGAGACAACCTTGACCAGCTCAAAGTAGCAAATTAATATTTTTTATTTATCAAAATGTACAGTACTGTACATGTATGTGTTTTTTGATAATTATGTAGGGTACTGTGTTAGGATAGGCAAAGTGCTTGGTAACTGTACAGTCCTATATGTACGTGTATAAGTGGCGACTCGTGTGGTGTCCGACTTAAGGCAAAATCGGGTTACGAACGATGCGTAGGAACGGAACTCGAACGTAAGTCTAGGACCACCTGTGTGTGTGTGTATGTATGTATGTATATACATATATGTATATATATATATATATATATATATATATATATATATGTATATATGTATGTA
>JBBPBX010035824.1:17551-31840 GCA_038048925.1 Garcialebias charrua | reverse complement strand
AAGTGAATAAGGTTCCTCCAATAGAACATTTAGTAGCGACTGTGAAGCATCAGAGATCCGTCCCCCCAAAGCCCGAGGCAGACGAAGGGGCGATCAAAGCCCAAGACCCCAGGAAGGACCCCGAGCCCAGAGTCCCCAGGACCACCCGAACAGGACGAGCCACTAGCCCACTCCCCAGATCCTACCAAGGGGAAGAACCGGACGAACCCCACCAGCGACCACATACAATGACCCCCCGGGGTCGCCCGCGACAAATTCACAGGCCCCCGCCGGAGCCCGCTGCACCGACGTAGCCCCAGGGCCGGTCACCGAGGCCCGGGCACCGGGGACGCCCACCCCTCAGGCCCAGACCCGACCGGACCAGAGGGCACGAGCCCCACCAGGCAGCCACCAGGCCGAGCCGACAAACGCCCAAGCGCCCAACCCCAGATAGTGAGGGCCCCAAGCACGCCCGCAGGCAAAGGAACACCCACCAGGGGGGCCACGTGGTAGGAGCGTAACACTAGTAGCCTCAGAAGTATCAGAGATGGGGTAGTCCAAGTCCCAGCCTGACACTTAAACATTCATACATTTATTTATCTATATTATTACAATTGGTGGCCGCATACAGGTCTTCTGAAAGATTGAATTGATGTTTCTGTGCTCATAACATGTTGGCATATAGTTTTTATCCTGTTGTGGACTTGTAGAATAGTTCTGGCTGGTGAGTGTCGGAGATTGCTAATCGTGGCATTGTCTGGTGCGTTTCCCGTTAGAATTATTTTTTCTTTCACATTTCAACGTATGTTTGAATCTGCGGATGAATGTATGTTTGTGGTTGGGAGACGATTCAAACCGTGTTGCAAACAAAAGCGTGCATTTGTCATTTTGTGACCGCCGTGTCACGTTCTCTGCTTCTTTTTATTACATCTGTGGATTGCTGTTGAAGGTCTGTTTCACACATTTGCTGCTCCATTTTGCCTAAATCTGTTACAACGTGTTTGGCTGAGGTTCGGGTGAAACCCACTCAGCTTTGGACCGGGATCCGGTTCCGAGTGACGTAAAGTCCGTTGTTGTCAACAGTTAGTGTGCTGCCTTCTTTGGGAGACGTTGGGGCTAGCCTGTATGTGTTGGGCTCGTTAGCAGTATTTTCTGTGGTGTATTCTACGTTTATTTTGTGAAAGAGTGTCCAGAACTTTGGGTCGGGCTAGCGTTAGCGGTACCGAGACATTCGGCTACAGAAGCGTTGTGATTGGTCCATTGTGTGTCGTGTTCAAAAAAGTTGGTTCTGTTGACTGCTGGTTGTCAGATTCATTTTTGCACACATTTTTGACAGTTTATCTGTGTTGTTTGGGTTCTATGCACGTGATATTGTCGAAGACTGGCTTAACCGCGGTGTTTTGCGATATTTGTGACTGTTTTAGAACGTTGAAAAGTCCGTTCCTCGCTAACGTTCGACCGACCGCAGGTCCGTGAACGCACCGCTCGAACGGCACGTCGCACGTGAGTGACGTAAGGTTTAGAAGACTCCATTTCCCATGAACACTTGGGTTTTAGAACTACATGTTCTGTCTTCGCTGTGATTGGTCGATTACGCTGTAAGTGTTGACGCTTGCGGGGTGGGAGAGCCCACTCCTCGTCACTTTTGACTTCAGTAAACCAGGGTGCGCAGGCTTCAGGCTTGTTTGTCCGTTACTATCTCTGAAAAGACTGTTTCATCGCGGTGTTTTTGAGATTTTAATGGGTGGATTGGGTCAGTTGCTCTGATACTACAGATCGCCATGTGACCAGGTCACGTGACGCCGGATGCTGCGTCTGGTTTAAGGGAAACGACTTGTCTTTTTCTTTTGAGAAAAAGTTTAAAAATCACATTACCTGTCCTAAACGATGTTACTCACATCGAATTGTCTATTATAAGACTGGGGTTCTAGGGCTTTGTCACATAAAGGCTTTAGATCTGTCTGATTGATGCTTTTCATCCGTTGTTAGATGTCTGTGAGCTAACAGCTGAGGCTCCGCTCACGGGTGACAACAGCGCCTCTATGGAGATAGATTTTAATGGGCCCTGACTGGGCTTTCAGTGGGACCCAGATGTTTAACTTAAATGAGACCCATGTAAAACCCATGTGTGTACCTTGAAGAATATCTACCTGAGACTAAACTGGGTCCCAACTGGGCTAAAAATATGGGTTATAAGTGGGTTTGTCCACAGTTTCCATGGTGGCCCCACGTGGGTTTGCCCGGATAGACTATAATGGGCACTGTCTGGGCTTTCAGTGGTTCCCAGATGGTTAATTTACATGAGGCTCATTACAGACCCATGTGTGTTCTTACCAGCATAATTTATGTGTCGGATTTTCCGATCCAACCTGCCGAGAGCACGTATATTGCACCATACTCTGTGACTTCTGTCTTAACATTGTGTGAGTTACACTCAAAGAACACTCTGAGCCTCACAACAGATAATACCCAATCTTTAACAAGAGGCAGTTCTATAACACAGATGTCCTTCTGACTCATGGTGCAGCCCGGAACACTAAAATACTGCTAAACATTATGGGAAATCAACATAGTCCACTCCCCGTTTTTGATTGTGGCACTATGAGTTGTAATTCTTGTTGGCTTTGATCAACGGATACAGATTTAAACTATAATTGAACACTAATATACCGCTAAGCATGATGGGAAATCAACACGGTTCACTTCCTGTTTTTTAGTTTAGTTTTTGATTGTGGCACTATGAGTTGTAATTCTTGTTGGTTTTGATCAACAGATACAGATTTAAAATATACATTGAATTTATAAATGTAAATTCAATGTACAGTTTAAATCTGTATCTGTTGATCCCACATTTATACCACTTGGGATAAATACAGTTAGCCCACATGGGCTTCCCATGCTGGGCACATTATACTAAAATCACATGGGTCCTATATACTGATGCACATGTGTGTCCCATTCCCAGTTAGCCCACATAAAAAAATGAGCTGGGGCCTATATATATGCCCAGGTTGAAGCCATGTAAGATCATCCCACATTTAGCCCACTTGGGGTAAATACAGTTAGCCCACATGGGCTTCCCATGCCGGGCCCATTATACCAAAACCACATGGGTCCCATATAATGATGTCCATTTCTGTCCCATTCCAAGTTAGCCCACATAAAAATGAACTGGGGCCTGTATATCCATGCCAAGGCTGAACCCATGTAAGGTTATACGACACTTATCCCACTTGGGGTCAATATAGTTAGCACACATGGGCTTCCCATACTGTGACCATTATACTAAAACCACATGGGTCCCATATAATGATGACCATTTCTGTCCCATTCCCAGTTAGCCCACATAAAAATGTACTGGGCCCTATATATCCATGCCCAGGTTGAACCCATGTAAGGTGATCCCACATTTATACCACTTGGGATGAATACAGTTAGCCCACATGGGCTTCCCATGCTGAGCACATTATACTAAAATCACATGGGTCCCATATACTGATGCATATATCTGTCCCATTCCCAGTTAGCCCAAATAAAATTAAACTGGGGCCTATATATCTATGCCCAGGTTCAACCCATGTAAGGTCGGCCCACTCTTATACCACTTGGGATAAATACAGTTAGCCCACATGGGCTTCCCATGCTGGGCCCATTATACCGAAACCACATGGGTCCCATATAATATTGCCCATTTCTGTCCCATTCCCAGTTAGCCCACATAAAAATGTAGTGGGCCCTATATATCCATGCCCAGGTTGAACCCATGTAAGGTGATCTCACATTTATACCACTTGGGATAAATACAGTTAGCCCACATGGGCTTCCAATGCTGGGCCCATTATACCAAAACCACATGGGTCCCATATAATGATGCCCATTTCTGTCCCATTCCCAGTTAGCCCACATAAAAATGTATTGGGCCCTATATAACCATGCCCAGGTTGAACCCATGTAAGGTGATCCCACATTTATACCACTTGGGATAAATACAGTTAGCCCACATGGGCTTCCCATGCTGGGCCCATTATACCAAAACCACATGGGTCCCTTATAATATTGCCCATTTCTGTCCCAATCCCAGTTAGCCCACATAAAAATGTAGTGGGCCCTATATATCCATGCCCAGGTTGAACCCATGTAAGGTGAGCCCACATTGATACCACTTGGGATAAATACAGTCTGCCCACATGGGCTTCCCATGCTGGGCCCATTATACTAAAACCACATGGGTCCCATATAAAATTGCCCATTTCTGTCCCATTGCCAGTTAGCCCACATTAATCCTGTATAGGACCCATATATTTAGCCCAACAGGGCTCACAAAATGGGTTCCTTTATGGGATAACCATATGGGTCTCATGCAGTTAGCCCAGATAAATCCCATGCCCACTCATTACCCAACTAGCCCACAATAACCCCATGTGGGGCCCAACTATGCATGTTGGCTGGGAGATAACATACTAGGAGCTAGCTGCCCACGCACACACACAAGAAATTGGGAGAAAGAAAAAGGTTGCAGCGTTCCACAAACACAAACATAGGCTACACGTAAAAAAGGACTAAAAATGTCAACAACAACAAAATTAAACAAACACAGAACGACGCGTCATATGAAAATAAACGTTCTTGCCTTAATTTCTCTTCTTGCCTGGCCGGGCTCACTAAACGTCCAATAAAGATATTGACGGTCAGCTTCACGTTTGGTCTTGGCATAATTGACCGTCCTCACTTATAAATCACAGATATCTTGGTTCTGCCAACCAACGTGTGCGCATTAACGTCTAGTTCTCGAAAAACAGACACCTCAATCCAAATTTCAAGTCCTCGGCTCAGGGTGAACTAGTTCCTGTTACTGTACTCAAATTGTTTTAAAAACGACATATCAACAAACACTTTTTCACACTCACTTTCTTGTTGACCTGTGCGGTGTCTGGAAATCTCCGCCAATCCGACCTTGACCGCACCAATGGACAGAGGACGCTGGCCAGAGAGAAACCAACTGGACTTTCTGTCATAGTTACCGTGCCTCGCAGCGCACTCTCTGTTTGGAGGTCATCAGGAGCAGGTATGGGGAGAATGGGTTTCGGCACCATAATGATAGGGATTTTAAACCCCTGTTACCTTAATAAAAACCACACAAGATAAACAAGAGAATTGAGTTAGACACATAAAAAGAAACTTTGCAAAGGGGATAAGGCTTTTTAATGTACTTCTGAAACTTGGTTGGTTTCATGAACACATTCTTGCACAAATCCGAATTGTGCTGGATATGACAAGCTATTTAAACAAGGAGGTGGAGTTGACAAGCTCTGACGTCTTACAGACAAAACAAACAAGTCATGGTTCTGATCCAACAGGAACATCTAATCCAAACATTGTCAAGGCTAAAAGACTTTGTCTTTTCTGTATAAAGGAGAAAAGCAAACAAACATGTTTGTACTATCAAATATACTGTAAGTGTTTGAAGGGAACAGAGAATATTTGATATAAGTGAACTGGGTTAGAATTATTGTGTCAGAGTAATTAGTTTTAGATGATAAATGTTGAACATCTCCATCATCTTTGTCATGTCTATATATATAAAAAGAACCGATATATTTGTGTTAAACAAATAAAAGAAATAATCTATGTAATTTTTTTAACCAAATAAAAAGAACCAATCTATCTAAGTTGTGTTAAACAATTAAATAGAACTAATACACTTTCAAAGATGTGGGAAATAATTCTCAAACACACAACAAAATAGCCCTTAATGGGCACAAAAATAAGTTTTCAGTTGGTTTGAAATTTCTTCAATGCCCAGGAAAGCAAAAACAACAGTCTTGAACTTAAAAAATGAAATAGATAAACCATTCTTCTTCATATTATCCATATTCTTTTTGTGTGTGGGGGGAGGGAGGGGGAGTTCAGTGTCTTTCCTTGGGAGGGAGTGTCTCGTTTTCAGAATAAGTTCTTTCTGTTCCTTGGGGATTTGTTTGTGGCATAAGTTGTTGGGCATAAGTTCATTTCATCTGGGGGGGGGGGGTTTTGTTTAAGTCCAGTTTTTCTTCTGGGGGAGAGCTTTTGTTCAAGTCCAGTTTTTCTTCTGGGGGAGAGCTTTTGTTCAAGTCCAGTTTTTCTTCTGGGGGAGAGCTTTTGTTCAAGTCCAGTTTTTCTTCTGGGGGAGAGCTTTTGTTCAAGTCCAGTTTTTCTTCTGGGGGAGAGCTTTTGTTCAAGTCCAGTTTTTCTTCTGGGGGAGAGCTTTTGTTCAAGTCCAGTTTCTCTTGGTTCTGTAGGATCATCTCTCCTTCTGCTTTCAGTTCTCTCAGAGTTCAGGCATCGGAGAGTGTCTCGTCCTGTGGGCGAAGGGCGTCAGGCAGTTTGATGGGCATCCTTCACTTCTTCATACAGTGGTTTCATGTAGTCTTGTCTTGTCCAGCTGCCTGTTCCTGGGTGCTTAGTCCAATCAGGCATGGGTGATGGATTGCGGGCACAGTAGCAGGTCGCAAACTTGAATTGTGGGTGGCATAGGGTAGTCAGGCCATTTGTCCTGACAAAGTGGGGAGCTTTGCTCTGACCAGAGCGATCTCAAAAACTGGCTCAGCGATTGTTCCAAACTTCTTTTTCAGGGGAGCACCGGTCTCAGTTGTAACAGGAGCTGCTCTTTCTCTCGAGAAGACGACGAGTTCTTTCCACCACCTGTTAGGGTCCTGTTCACCCTCGTTTTCAGCCGTCCCTAGCAGGACCTAGTTCAAGGCGGGATTCACTGGCATCACTGGCAACTCCTGAAGGAGTTCTGGAAATCTGTAGTCTTTTGAGAGAAGAACTGGACACCAAAAAAAACTTGCAAATTGTTAAATAAAACTTTAAGGCCTTTGGATCCCATGAGCCATTTGTGGTTTGGGGAAGGCCAAACTGTGAGTACTCCTTAGTGAGTTAAATCTGTTAACTTAAACTAAATTCTGTAATTGGCTATAATAATAATTGTTTCTTTAAACTTAAAATACAATTCCATTCTATCCAAAACATTTGTATTTAATGGCAAAAAACAACAACAACAACAAACAACAACAAATAATACACAAATTATTTCATTCTTTAGTGAAAATAAATAATCCCTCATTATGATTAGGCGTTAGTTTTAATTAGTAAGTTTTCTTAATTAGTATGATCATTGTAAGTGAGTAGCAGGAGACGTTTTATACTTACTTAAAAATACTTTACCTTTTTCATTGTCTGTAGAAAAAGTCTAAACATGCGTGCAACAAAATAGAAAAGTACAAATAACACAGACATACAGACATATAGACATACATACAGACATACAGACATATAGGAATAAAGAATTTACAATACAAACATGTGGTTCATGAGCTCAAAATAAGTCCAATCTAGTCAGAGTCAGTCATGTTGAAAAATATAGAACCACCACATTTCAAATCAACCTTTCAAATCAACCATTTGAATAGATCCAAACTCCAGGGCGTCCCCATCTTTTTTCTTTTTGGATCTGTTAAAAATAAATACCTGTTTAAACGACATATACAGTACCTGTTTATTAAACAACATATACAAAAGCAATGTGGTTTGTAGGTTTATCTGATTTATCCTACAGTACAACGTGTCAATTTTCATTCTTCTTAAATGATTCTTTAAATGCCTATGCTGTTGAATATAAAAATCTAAGAAGTTCTTTTTGTATAACTGATGATCTAATCAATGTATGAGCTGTTTCCCTTTTATGAGCCATTATTAGTGTTATTAGTGATTTATTCTTTATTATTATTAGTTATTTCTAGGAACACTTTCCAATATTCCCTATTTGAAATTGGTTCCTGTTCCACCTATGTTTTTATGGGTTATAATTTACTAAAACACAGTCTGAGTAAAGGTTTTAGACATGTAAATACAGTATATAAACAATCTAAGATTTGAAAGCATAAAGCTATAAAAATTGTTCTAACAACCAATCCCTTTGTGGCAAACCAGACCAACCAAAATGCACTCGTCAAGGACAATCTGCTATCCTTTCTTCAGCTCCACAAAGCATCGTATGAATGTTTGTGGAGACACAAATTTAATCTGCAAAAACAAAAAATATAAACATGAACTTGTTTCAGGGTTATGAACTAGGATCATTATCCCTGTTTCATCACGTAGTTACAGGAAGCGGAAAAATAAGTCGTCAGACCCACATAAGTACAATATAAACTACGAATTTTGTGGCCTTGCTGGTCTAGAAAGCCATATCATGAGCATATGTGATTCATAAAAAAAATTAATCATAGCAGACTGCAGATTTGAAAGACGATACCAGGGTCATAGACAGATCCTCACAGATCCATACGGGGGCATGACCTTTTGCTGGACAGTTGGCGTGGGTGACTTCAGGACCGGTTCTCTTTGTCTTGTTGGAGAACGTGTTCAGACCCCTCTTGTTACAACATCCAGTGAGATTTTTTGTTTTTGAGTGCTAAATTTTTCATTGTCCAAGATCTTTCACATCCGGACCACATATTCTGGACATTTGTGTTTGATGACCTTGTTCTGACAGTTCTTTGACAAATTCTTTGCCTTTGCTTTGCTGAAAGTCTTTGTGGACAGTCTTTTGCTCGTCCAGCACCGCCCTCGTTCAGTGCCTCTGTTTTTAAGCCCCTCAAATGTTTATTTTGAGCAGGGCAGCATAGGAGTCCAGCCATGGTGTTCTCTGTGAAGTCACAGTGAGCCAGTTCTGGATATGCCCTTAATATTAAATCTGAGTCGATCCAATCAACAACCACAGTAGCTGTAATTCAAAAAATCAGACGTTGCATGTGTTTTTGACATGGTCCTATCTTAAATGCATGTACTACTAACTATGTGTTCTCCTAAGTGTCGTGAGATCCATCAGACTTACTCTTCCCGCTCCACCAACACTGTGAGGCTGCTTCTAAAAGAGTGAAAAAATAGAAAAATGTAAAAATCCTTAACAAACCAGGTCCAAAGTAATCATGTGTTAGCAAATTCTATAAGCATTTACC
Source organism: Garcialebias charrua (assembly GCA_038048925.1). Taxonomy (NCBI): domain Eukaryota; kingdom Metazoa; phylum Chordata; class Actinopteri; order Cyprinodontiformes; family Rivulidae; genus Garcialebias; species Garcialebias charrua. The sequence goes on along the minus strand of JBBPBX010035824.1, from coordinate 22,862 downwards.
TTGAATAGTCACCTCTGTAATTCTGGTTTGCACAATGGAAAAGTGAATCCTTCGACAGAGGCATCCTTTTAATCTTATCTGTACAACAGATCTAAAACCATTAATTTACATATGAGTATAATGTGTATTAAATGGTCGTCATTTGGACAACTGTCATGTCAGCAGTCTTCCCCATGATTGTGTAGCCTACAGAACTAGACTGAGAGACTGTGTACAGGGCTTTGTAGGTGTTTTGAGTTAATTAGCTGATTAGTGTGGCACCAGGGGCCTCATGTATCAACCGTGCGTGCGCACAAAAACATTGCGCACGTCACTTTCCACGCAAAACCCCGTATGTATCAAAACTGAACTGAACGTGAATATATGCGCATCCAGGTACATATCCACGCAAGCTCCCGAGCAGGCGTACGCACGTTTCTGTGGTTCTTGTTCCTTTGGCGACACTTACAGGTGTTTCAGAGAAACTGAAGCCCCACAGTCTGTGGTTGACTTTAAGAGCGGCTTGAAGACCTTTCTTTTCAACCGAGCATACTTTACTCCTCATGATTCTACTTTTGATCTTAGCTGATACTGTTGTTGATTTTAATTGTTTTATTATTTGTCTTATTGACATTCAAATATGTTGCACCTTGTAGCACTTTGAGATTTCCATTAATGAAAAGTGCGTTATAAATTGAATTCATTATTATTATTATTATTATTATTATTATTATTATTATTATTAACTGTTCATGATGTGAAAATGATTAATATTCCCTCCAAACACACGATTAACAAGTATTACATCCACATGACGCAGTGAAATAAAGGACGCGCAAAGTTGTGCCAAAAATAAATTTAACAGGAACGGATTCATTCAGCCTTACTGGAGAATAAATAGTGTAACACGCAGAGCATTTATTTAGAAACAGATATAATTTTCTGATCTAGGATATGGCTTATCAGCCGTTTTCAGAAATAATCATTTTTCAGTTTGGCACTGCTGCTGCGCTCTGGGGAGCCGTGCATCACGCGTGCATACAGAAGCAGCGGTCAAACTGTTCCACAGAGGGAGCTGCAGGTCGATCGGGACTGTGCAGTCCAGTCCACACAAAGCCGGATCATGTCCAATGGAATGTCTCATCCATATGATTCCAAAGGCTGAGTGGTCGCGCTTGGAGCGCGCGCGCACCCTCACCGGTGTCGACACGGCAGCTGGAGGTGTTTCATTATCTGCGTTTATTGTAGATTTCTCCAAAATGACACGTGAAAGTACACCTTATATAACTTGTAGGAGAGTAAAAGCTTCACAGACAGACTGCGCACAGGGCTGCGGAGGGCGCAGCGTCTGGAGACGCCAACATCACGTGATGTCATGAAATGTCTCCACCAAGACGCACAGACTCGTTTCTTCACATCATCTACATAAACAAAGATCTATGTTCTAGCAAACATCCAAGTAAGTTCCTCTGTGTTTACAGTAATAATGGTAATAAACTCGTGCGCAAAGTTAATATTTCCACACAGAATGAATGAATGAGCCGGTTCGCGCACCACAGCAGGGTGCGCGCGCACACAAATACCGACACACAATCACTCGTTCTTTGCATGATGAACACATTTTATTACTATTCTTACTTAGGATGTTTGTCCTCACTCATATTATATTAAATTCATTATTTTCCCGAATCTAGAAATCATTTCTGATCGCGCAGGGATCAAACAAACATGTCCTTCACACATGCAGGAAGTAATTTGCATCTGTTTAACATATGTAAATGTAGGCGTGTCAGGGGAGGTGTCTCACGTGCGCTCAGTTCCACGTCAATTGTGATGTACAAAAGGAATGTGCGTGGATACCGGTGTACGCACAGTTTGATAAATCTGGATCTTTTTGTGCGTAGACACTTTTCTGGATTTCACCGTACGTCACTTTTCAGTAGGAAATCCACGCAGGTTTTTGATACATGAGGCCCCAGGTGTCTTCAATATTGAACTCTTTCACAAATTCTAATAGTCTGAGAATTTGGGGTTTCATTAGTTGTCACTTATAATCATCAACATTAAAAGTAAGAAATATTTGAAATATATCATTCTGTGTGAAATTAATATTAAAGTTTCATCTTTTGAATGGAATTAAAGGTGCTATGTGTAAGTTTCTGTTGTGCTCAGGACTTAGAAATATTTTCAGCAGGGAAAAGCATTCTGCTCCCTCCCCACAGTGCGTGCTCTGCTGAACTTGAGATCTGCTCCGCCCCCTGCTGCATGTCCGCTCAGAGCGCTTCAATATTCTGTGTTTATATGTTAATAAAACGTTCTAAAAAATAAAAATAAAACCATGAAGCACTGGTCCTACAACACAAAAACACCCTGAAATCAGCAGCTTCACGCAGCCACGTTGGACATGATTTAATTCGCTCGTGACTTCCTCATTTCTGTCAGTGTAGGTCTGGAATGTCTGGAATGCTCCACCCCCACTACATGTCCTGTGGCAGACGCTGCAAAGTTCTGTGATTATATGTTAATAAAACGTTCTAAAAAATATAATAAAACCATGAATCACTGGTCCAACAACACAAAAACACCCTGAAATCAGCAGAGCTTCACGCAGCCATGTTTAACATGAGTTTTTTTTCCGCTCGTGACAAATCCATTTCCTCATTCCTGTCAGTGAAGGATGAAGCGATAACTTGACTTTTGGCAAAAAAACAAAAGTCCAGCTCTGGGATGAAGAAGGGATATTTAATACATTTGTGTCACATACAAATCAGTCCTGCATCGCTTTGCAATCCTTTGAATGAGAATGTGCGCGGCACTGAGGCTGGGACAGGCGGGGGCGTGGGTTGGGGCGTGACAAACAACTCTGTTTTTATTGGCTGGTCATTGTCCGGGTCACTCTGTGTTTTTATAAATGCTGATAGAGAAGCAAGGGGACTATAGTTTTTTCAGAGATTACTTTGTCTAACATCAGTCTGTCAGTAGATAGTGACAGAGTGAAGAAATATGTTAAAAATATATTGTTAGAAAAGGTACAGACTGCATTACAAAGTTACATAGTGCATCTTTAATTAAATAAATCAACTTTTTCATGATATTCAAATTTTACAACCTGAACCTTTATTTATATATTTATGAATTGAAATTATGTATTTATATATAATTGCTTATTTATATGTTTGTGTATTTGTATATTTAATTAATGTATTTATATATTTTTGTATTTATAAATGTATTTTATATTTATATATAATTTATCCAGCCCCTGCAGGGTGGATGGTTCAGAACAGTCCTCATGTCACAGAAGACATGTTTGTGTGAATCTTTGTAACTTAAACTATGGTTTTATAACACAAGCATGAACTTTATTTACAGAAGAAAAACCTTAATGAAGTGTTTTTTTAAATCATAAAATTTTATATTAAACGCAGTCTCATAATGGAAATATGACTCGGTGTCTTTCTGAACCCATTCCACTATGTTTAGAAAACAAATAAATGTGATCAGCTCCTAAAAGCTAAAAGTATTTTTGTGACTTTTAAAACAAGTTTCAAAGTCTTCGCTACATTTCAGAAATATTCCTAACACGTTTAAAAGTGAGTACTGTATTGGGTGATTTAGGGATTACTTTTTTTTATCTCTGTAAATGTTAATGAATTTAAAAAAAGTTAAGACTGATTCTGACATAAAACAGGAAAATGATAAAAGATTAACTTATGTTGAGCACTGAAGACCTTTTACTTTGAGTCGTGACAATTATTTCTCTGTATCTACTACCCGAACAATATACGCTTGTTACAAACCACAAAATATAAAAAGAGCTCTTACATAAGATCATAAAGAATCTGAGCAAAATTATTTATTAAAGCTGTCATCAATCAAGTCTGAGGACAAGCTGTGAAATGAGAAGACGTCTCTGGGGAAGAAAAGGCATTTATTCCACAATAAAAACGCGTAACATCTTCCGTCTTCTCGTGTCGTCTGCAGGGTTACACTGTGGATCTGCAGCGTGCTTCCTTCAGCTTGCTGTACAGCTGCAGCCTGTCTGTCTGCGCAGCTCTCTGTACATCACATCACCGCCACTAAAACACAACTTCAAGCCGTAAAAGTCAATTCAGACTAAAGTTATTGCTCAGATAAATAAACCTATTTTACAAAAAAATAAAAACAATAAAGGGGAATAATTAAATAAAAGCAGATGCATGTCAAAACACTGGATTCCAAAGAAAAATGTAATACCGTATTTTCCGGACTATAGGTCGCACCTTTTTGTCTATTTTCCATGCCCTGTGACCTATAGAGAGGTGAGACCTATTTATGGATTTTTTCCCCATGTTTTTAGACCCATTTTTGGCTCAGATATGACCGTTTTTCATTTTGGCCAAAAATGGTGCAGTACCACTTTTGGCCGCTAGGGGCGCAGGCACCAGAACCGTAGTGGCTGGCTTCAGAAAGGCTGGCATCCTCCCACCGTCAGCTGGAGCTGCTGAGGACTCAGACAGCGGTGAGGAGGAGGAGATGGAGGGACAGGGACCTTTGACGACGGGAAACCTTCCTCGTTCTCTGGCTGAACTTTTTGCAAGCGACACAGAGGACGAGGAATTCGAAGGTTTGAATAAACAATTTGTTTGAATAAAAACCGTAAAATAAATATCTGTTTCTGTCATCTTTATGGACAGGTGAGCGTGTAGTAATTTTAAAGCCACTTTATTTATGTCACTGTAACCGTCAAAGTGCATTTACAGTATTAACAAAAGTTAAACTGAGACACACTCTTACAATAATGTGAGCTAACAAATCTATTTTTTAGGCGTTTCTGTAGTTAAATTTTAACGAAATGCAGGGTTTCCGCCCTCTGCGCGCACACGTATCTTCAGACGTAGCGAAACAAATTTTTAAATCCAGCTCATTTCACAATTACGTTCATTTATTAAGGAAAAGTTCAGCTCAGACACATATTTGCTATAATTTTTATCAAACAAATAATTGTTTTTAAGTGTTAATCTTCTTAAAGCCTTGCTGTGCTCCTGTGGCAGACATTTGCAGCAGAGCTAAACACTCGGACCACATTTCCAGGTTGTCTCAGCGGTGATGCGTCACGTCAGCGGTGGGTGACGCTTTATGTCGGCGGTGACGTAGGTGCGACTTATATAAAGGTGCGACCTGTTTATGGATTTTTCCAATTTATTGACAATAATTGGACAAAGCGACCTATATAAAGGTGCGACCTATAGTCCAGAAAATACTGTAGTTACTAAAGAGAGAGAGTGTGTAGTGTGTGTGTGTGTGTGTGTGTGTGTGTAGGGGGGGTGATAACCTAATGGTCTGTCTCCAT
>JBBPBX010035824.1:2831-17440 GCA_038048925.1 Garcialebias charrua | reverse complement strand
TTTGTGCTGATGAAATGAAGTCCCATGCAGCACTTTTTTTTCTTTCATTTAGACAACCACAAACAATTCATAACAAGAAAGAAATATATATAATATATATGTAAAAGTACAAAAAAAATCCCAAACAAACTAAACATTATAGTTCTGGGCGACGAGTCAAAGAGGAGATAGCACCATCATTACACAAAGTTTGGACAGACGGGGGGTAGGGGGGGGGACAAGGATCAGTGACACATCCAGACTTCAGGCTCCAGTAATGGACTGACGACACGCAGACTTGAGGGAAATCCTCTGCGTCCCCTTCATTTCCTCCCATGGCTGTCGTTCAGCGTGCACGTCCATGGCCATCGTTCAGCGTGCACGTGACACAAACATAGTCCTCCTTCTCGGCCATCTCAGGTGTGACTCCGACACACACCTGGTGGAACCACTGGTTGCAGCTGCCATCACACTGGACCCAGTCCACCTGCAGGCACAGAAAACCCTCTCATGAATGCTGCAGATGGTTTTTGACCCAAGTCCTCCATTTCTGACAAGGTCAGGCTTCATCTTCCTCACCTCGTCTCCCTCTGGCAGCTGGCACCTCTCTGCAGGACACACGGCCATTTCCTCCTCGGAGTCGTCCGACTGGGAGAAGTCTGAGCGCGGGGAGGACGAGGTGGAGGCCGGCCGGCGCTGCTGCTTCTTTTTATTCACCCTCTGTCTCTTGTGCGAGTGCTTTCTGTCCTTCCCCCGGCGCTCCACCTCCAGACCTTCCCTCTCCAGGTGCCGCTTCGCTTTGTGTTCTGAGGACGTCGTGGAGTCCCTCGAGCTGTTGGTGCCGTCCTGAAAACAAAGGTCGTCCCAAAAACACTTCAGATTCATTCAACCTTTATTTAAACAGATAAGTCACATTGAGCCTCGAAGACTGTGAGATCTGTTGGACAGACAATAAAAGTGGTGAAAAATGACAAATAGAGTTTGGAGACAAAAAAATTCCTAACACATTTTTACCTCTGTTTGAAGGTCAAAAATGTGGTAATGAAAAAAGAGTCTCACACACAAGCACATAATGACACCGACATTACGCAGAGAGCAGGGGAGGGGGACTGAAAGGCGGTTGAGCAGCCAGCTCATAGATCTGTGCACACTCNGTGACATAAACTCAGGTGTTAAAAGATGGTGGGTGACATAAACTTGGGTGTTAAAGATGGCAGGTGACATAAACTCAAGTGTTAAAAGATGGTGGGTGACATAAACTCAAGTGTTAAAAGATGGTGGGTGACATAAACTCAGGTGTTAAAGATGGCGGGTGACATAAACTCAGGTGTTAAAAGATGGTGGGTGACATAAACTTGGGTGTTAAAGATGGCAGGTGACATAAACTCAAGTGTTAAAAGATGGTGGGTGACATAAACTCAAGTGTTAAAAGATGGTGGGTGACATAAACTCAAGTGTTAAAGATGGCGGGTGACATAAACTCAAGTGTTAAAAGATGGTGGGTGACATAAACTTGGGTGTTAAAGATGGGTGACATAAACTCAAGTGTTAAAAGATGGTGGGTGACATAAACTCAAGTGTTAAAAGATGGTGGGTGACATAAACTCAGGTGTTAAAGATGGCGGGTGACATAAACTCAGGTGTTAAAAGATGGTGGGTGACATAAACTCAGGTGTTAAAGATGGTGGGTGACATAAACTCAGGTGTTAAAAGATGGTGGGTGACATAAACTCAGGTGTTAAAGATGGTGGGTGACATAAACTCAGGTGTTAAAGATGGCGGGTGACAAAACTCAGGTGTTAAAAGATGGTGGGTGACATAAACTTGGGTGTTAAAGATGGTGGGTGACATAAACTCAAGTGTTAAAGATGGCGGGTGACATAAACTCAAGTGTTAAAAGATGGTGGGTGACATAAACTCAAGTGTTAAAGATGGCGGGTGACATAAACTCAAGTGTTAAAAGATGGTGGGTGACATAAACTTGGGTGTTAAAGATGGCGGGTGACATAAACTCAAGTGTTAAAAGATGGTGGGTGACATAAACTCAAGTGTTAAAGATGGCGGGTGACATAAACTCAAGTGTTAAAAATGGTGGGTGACATAAACTCAAGTGTTAAAGATGGCGGGTGACATAAACTCAAGTGTTAAAGATGGCGAGTGACATAAACTCAAGTGTTAAAAGATGGCGAGTGACATAAACTCAAGTGTTAAAAGATGGCGAGTGACATAAACTCAAGTGTTAAAAGATGGCGAGTGACATAAACTCAAGTGTTAAAAGATGGCGAGTGACATAAACTCAAGTGTTAAAAGATGGCGAGTGACATAAACTCAAGTGTTAAAAGATGGCGAGTGACATAAACTCAAGTGTTAAAAGATGGCGAGTGACATAAACTCAAGTGTTAAAAGATGGCGGGTGACATAAACTCAAGTGTTAAAGATGGCGGGTGACATAAACTCAAGTGTTAAAAGATGGTGGGTGACATAAACTCAAGTGTTAAAGATGGCGGGTGACATAAACTCAAGTGTTAAAGATGGCGAGTGACATAAACTCAAGTGTTAAAAGATGGCGAGTGACATAAACTCAAGTGTTAAAAGATGGTGGGTGACATAAACTCAAGTGTTAAAGATGGCGGGTGACATAAACTCAAGTGTTAAAGGGGACCACACATGCAAAATTCACTTTTTAATGTTTTTTTACTAAACTTTGGGTATTTACTTCATAAAAAAACAGTCCTTGTGCCAAAAAAATGCACCCAGTGGTTTATTTACTCTAAGTAGATTTATTTATTTTTGATAAATACACCAGGATTCACACTTCCTGCATTTATTGACGTCACAAGCCGCCAGCCAATCAGATCAAACCTGAGTCCAGCCCCTCACCTAGCAACCCCTGGTTAGGCTCAACCCACTTCTGTATTAAACACATGACTGTTGTTTTTCATGATTTCATCTCATCTTTTGTTTATATGTTCTTAATTTCATGTGTACAGCACTTTGTTGCAGCTGTGTTTTTTTAAATGGCTTTATAAATAAAGTATAATTGTTATTTTTATGTTTTAGTTCAATTTTTAGTGTATTTGCGATCGCTGCCAACGCGCAGCCGGCAAAAATTAAACGAGCGGACCACAGGCGGAAGGACCGGGTTCGACGGGACCCTCTTCCGGCGCGATGGAGCGGAGCTTCAACTGTACAGCCTTGCAGCAGCCTCGCAGCAGGCTCGCAGCAAGAGGACCTTCTCCTTACAGATTAATTTACGGGAGACACTTGGTGAACTTTGTGTTGTCTTCACTGGAACAGCGATAACTCCCAAAATCTCATCGCGTGCAACGAGCGGAGCTGGCGAAAACCGGAAGAGGAACAAGCTAACATTAGCTTCGGATTCGGGTGGTCTAATGCTAAAAGGAGCAGCAAACTGCGGCGCGCTCAGACGGGTTTCGGTAAGTTATCTTAAGCTAACACTAACAGTAAGTCAAATGAGTAATAAAAAAAGAGCTAATTTTAAAACAACAACACATTACAGATACTGGCTGTTACAGAGGGCGTGAACAGATCGTTGAAGGGCGTGGACTTCAAGAAACCGGTCGTTCAAAACGAAAGTTAAAAATGGCAGAATTAAAAAGGGTATAATTGATTATCTAATAATTATTTTGTGCATTAAATTGAAGGAATAGGGTCTGGATATCCCACAGAAATACCATAAAAATTTAAAAAATACATCTGAGGTCCCCTTTAAAGATGGTGGGTGACATAAACTCAGGTGTTAAAGATGGTGGGTGACATAAACTCAGGTGTTAAAGATGGTGGGTGACATAAACTCAGGTGTTAAAGATGGTGGGTGACATAAACTCAGGTGTTAAAAGATGGTGGGTGACATAAACTCAGGTGTTAAAGATGGTGGGTGACATAAACTCAGGTGTTAAAGATGGCGGGTGACATAAACTCAGGTGTTAAAAGATGGTGGGTGACATAAACTCAGGTGTTAAAGATGGTGGGTGACATAAACTCAGGTGTTAAAAGATGGTGGGTGACATAAACTCAGGTGTTAAAGATGGTGGGTGACATAAACTCAGGTGTTAAAGATGGCGGGTGACATAAACTCAGGTGTTAAAAGATGGTGGGTGACATAAACTTGGGTGTTAAAGATGGCGGGTGACATAAACTCAAGTGTTAAAAGATGGTGGGTGACATAAACTCAAGTGTTAAAAGATGGTGGGTGACATAAACTCAAGTGTTAAAGATGGCGGGTGACATAAACTCAAGTGTTAAAAGATGGTGGGTGACATAAACTTGGGTGTTAAAGATGGCGGGTGACATAAACTCAAGTGTTAAAAGATGGTGGGTGACATAAACTCAAGTGTTAAAGATGGCGGGTGACATAAACTCAAGTGTTAAAAGATGGCGGGTGACATAAACTCAAGTGTTAAAGATGGCGAGTGACATAAACTCAAGTGTTAAAAGATGGCGAGTGACATAAACTCAAGTGTTAAAAGATGGCGAGTGACATAAACTCAAGTGTTAAAAGATGGCGAGTGACATAAACTCAAGTGTTAAAAGATGGCGAGTGACATAAACTCAAGTGTTAAAAGATGGCGAGTGACATAAACTCAAGTGTTAAAAGATGGCGAGTGACATAAACTCAAGTGTTAAAAGATGGCGAGTGACATAAACTCAAGTGTTAAAAGATGGCGAGTGACATAAACTCAAGTGTTAAAAGATGGCGAGTGACATAAACTCAAGTGTTAAAAGATGGCGAGTGACATAAACTCAAGTGTTAAAAGATGGCGGTGACATAAACTCAGGTTAAAAGATGGTGGGTGACATAAACTCAGTGTTAAAGATGGCGGGTGACATAAACTCAAGTGTTAAAAGATGGTGGGTGACATAAACTCAAGTGTTAAAAGATGGCGGGTGACATAAACTCAAGTGTTAAAAGATGGCGAGTGACATAAACTCAAGTGTTAAAAGATGGCAGGTGACATAAACTCAGGTGTTAAAAGATGGTGGGTGACATAAACTCAAGTGTTAAAGATGGCGGGTGACATAAACTCAAGTGTTAAAAGATGGTGGGTGACATAAACTCAAGTGTTAAAGATGGCGGGTGACATAAACTCAAGTGTTAAAAGATGGTGGGTGACATAAACTTGGGTGTTAAAGATGGCGGGTGACATAAACTCAAGTGTTAAAAGATGGTGGGTGACATAAACTCAAGTGTTAAAGATGGCGGGTGACATAAACTCAAGTGTTAAAAATGGTGGGTGACATAAACTCAAGTGTTAAAGATGGCGGGTGACATAAACTCAAGTGTTAAAAGATGGCGAGTGACATAAACTCAAGTGTTAAAAGATGGCGAGTGACATAAACTCAAGTGTTAAAAGATGGCGAGTGACATAAACTCAAGTGTTAAAAGATGGCAGGTGACATAAACTCAGGTATTAAAAGATGGTGGGTGACATAAACTCAGGTGTTAAAGATGGCGGATGACATGCATTCATTCTCAGGCCTTCAGCGTTTCTCTCTTGAGGTTTTACCTGGTTCAGTGTCGTCTTTGTTCCCTGAGAGATAAACTGCATGTGTTTGTTAGAGTCTCGTGCCTCCTCCTGCGGTGGCGACGTGGACCTGTTCACAGTGTTCTGGCTGCTGGTCCGGTCCAGTAAGATGTGGTAGAGATTTTGTACCTGTGGCAGATAAACCTGCAGCAGGAGTCCTTCCACCATCAGCTCCTCCAGCTCACAGCTCAGACCTGTTAGCAGAGAAAGTAAAAGCAGGTGTTGTGTTCAGACAGTGCTTCTCTCTGCCTCGTTGGGGGTGTGACTCTGGGACTGACCCTGCAGGGGGATGCACCTCTGCTCTGTGTAGAAGACCGTCTGGGCGTGACTCGTCCGGCTCCACTCGGGAGTCAAACATGGAGCCTGTGTGGAAACACCAAACGTTACACCTACAGTGAGAGATCAGCAGGGAAAATAAGGGACCGACAGCGACCTGAGAGTTGTTGTGGGTGTTGTTGCAGCCTGACACCCAGTGTGTCAGGGTGGGGGGGGTCCCTGGTCTGTCCTCCAATTCTGGTAGGTTACAAGCCTGTGAAAGCTGCAGTGCTCTGTGCTGCCAGTGAAGCGTCCTCTCTACGAGATAGCTGAGGGCATCGCCCTCTGGCAGGCGAACACTGATGCTTTGGAGAGATGTTAGCAGAGAGAGGACTTGGCTGAGGGGGGGTCTTTCTGAGCGCAGGCAGTGTGGGCAGAGCCACGGCTGGCTGTCACAAGAGTCCGACGGTTCTCTGACGCATACACTGTGGAAAGCATCGCGGCAGAGTTCACACTGAAGCATGGCACCCATGGGCGCCTTCTGGCAGAAGCACACCTTCAGGTCCATGCAGTCGGCGGTGGGGAGGAGCTTTGACTCGTTCGATGCCCGGAGGTTAGAAAACGTTTCCATCTCCCTCACACGCAGCTCCTCCAGAGCCGCCATCTGCAGAATGAAACGTTCAGTCAGAACATTGAGTCCAAGGCAACGATTGGAAATCTGATCTCTGTCACCGACTGAGGAAAAGTTCAGCACTGTTTATATTTTCATTACAGTTTATGATCCTTTCTGTTTGTTACACCTCCAGCTTCCCTTCACTAATACTGTACTGCCAACCACTTCCTGTTCCTCCTCAGGTCAGAACAGGACACACACACAGGGTGTGGCAGGAAACCAGGAGAGAAACTACTACACCTCTACAAAGAATAATCAGTGCTTTATCACATTCATACACTGATGGGACACACATCGGAGGCCATGACAGGTTCAGTGTCTTGCCCAGGAACACTTCAGCATGTGACTGCTGGTGGAATTGAACCCCCAACTCTCCCACTGGAGGATGACTGCTCTAACCACTCAGCCACAGCTGCCCCAAAGAAAACTCAGTTTCAGTCTGTTCCACAGTTTCTTTACGTCAACATACGTACAGCTGAGGTAGAGTCCTTGGTCTGTGAGAGAGCTGTTTCCACGTCACTCAGAGTGGCGACCCGGCCAGGTTTCTTTTTGCTACTTTTAGCTGATTCTTTCCCTTTTTTGGCCTTCCTCTTTGGAGAAGCAACATTTGCAGCTTCAAATCTTGGACACAGGACCTGCATGAGACAAAATACTCATGAAACTTCTGAATATCCACAGTTAACATCCAGACTTGTTGTTAATGATGCTGGTTTTTAAATTTGTTGTATTTTGAAGGAAAATAACATTTAAGACATTTGATTCAGCAGCAGGTTACAACACAAAGGATGAAACATAAAAAGCTGCTCATACATGGTTTGAAACTAAAAACAAGCCGTACGTCAATGTTCCCCATCACTGAAGGTTTTGAAATAAGTGTTTTTCTGGACTGATACTGAACAGAATGCAAGTAAACCTAAATGTTTTGGGCAAGTAAACCTAAATGTTTTGTCAGGTAAACCTAAATGTTTTTACCATACCATACCATTTTATTTATAAAGCACTTTAAACAGGAACAAGTCCACACCAAAGTGCTGGACAAACAAACACGCAACAGGCAACACAGACAATGAAGTACAACACGAAAAACATAAAAACATTGCAGATCATAAATCAAACGATCCAATACAAATCAGCTGGCATTGAAAGCGATGGAGTAGTAGTGAGTTTTTAACCGGGATTTGAAAACCGAGAGGGAGGGGGCCTGTTTGATGAGCAGCGGTAACTCGTTCCAGAGTCTTGGTCCTGCTACAGAGAACGCCCTGTCACCCCTGCGCTTAAGGCGAGTTTCTGGAACTATTAAGAGTACCTGATCCTCTGACCTCAAAGCACGTGGAGGGACATATGGGTGTATCAGATCCGAGAGATAGGCGGGGGGTTTTGTCAGGTAAACCTAAATATTTTGGGCAGGTAAACCTAAATGTTTTTGACAGGTAAACCTAAATGTTTTTGACAGGTAAACCTAAATGTTTTGTCAGGTAAACCTAAATGTTTTGGGCAGGTGAACCTAAAGGTTTTGGGCAGGTAAACCTAAATGTTTTTGACAGGTAAACCTAAATGTTTTGGGTAGGTAAACCTAAATGTTTTGGGCAGGTGAACCTAAATGTTTTGGGCAGGTGAATCTAAATGTTTTGGGCAGGTAAACCTAAATGTTTTGGGTAGGTAAACCTAAATGTTTTGGGTAGGTAAACCTAAATGTTTTGGGTAGGTAAACCTAAATGTTTTTGACAGGTAAACCTAAATGTTTTGGGTAGGTAAACCTAAATGTTTTTGACAGGTAAACCTAAATGTTTTGGGTAGGTAAACCTAAATGTTTTTGACAGGTAAACCTAAATTTTTTGGGTAGGTAAACTTAAATGTTTTTGACATGTAAACCTAAATGTTTTTGACAGGTAAACCTAAATGTTTTGGGTAGGTAAACCTAAATGTTTTTGACAGGTAAACCTAAATTTTTTGGGTAGGTAAACTTAAATGTTTTTGACATGTAAACCTAAATGTTTTGGGCAGGTAAACCTAAATGTTTTTGTCAGGTAAACCTAAATGTTTTGGGCAGGTGAACCTAAAGGTTTTGGGCAGGTAAACCTAAATGTTTTTGACAGGTAAACCTAAATGTTTTGGGTAGGTAAACCTAAATGTTTTGGGCAGGTGAACCTAAATGTTTTGGGCAGGTGAATCTAAATGTTTTGGGCAGGTAAACCTAAATGTTTTGGGTAGGTAAACATAAATGTTTTGGGTAGGTAAACCTAAATGTTTTGGGTAGGTAAACCTAAATGTTTTTGACAGGTAAACCTAAATGTTTTGGGTAGGTAAACCTAAATGTTTTTGACAGGTAAACCTAAATGTTTTGGGTAGGTAAACTTAAATGTTTTTGACATGTAAACCTAAATGTTTTGGGCAGGTGAACCTAAATGTTTTGGGCAGGTAAACCTAAATGTTTTGGGTAGGTAAACCTAAATGTTTTGGGTAGGTAAACCTAAATGTTTTGGACTGGTAAACATAAATGTTTTGTGCAGGTAAACCTAAATGTTTTGGGTAGGTAAACCTAAATGTTTTGGGTAGGTAAACCTAAATGTTTTGGGTAGGTAAACCTAAATATTTTTGTCAGGTAAACCTAAATGTTTTGGGTAGGTAAACCTAAATGTTTTGGGCAGGTGAACCTAAATGTTTTGGGCAGGCAAACCTAAATGTTTTGGGTAGGTAAACCTAAATGTTTTGGGTAGGTGAACCTAAATGTTTTGGGCAGGTGAACCTAAATGTTTTGGACTGGTAAACATAAATGCTTTGGGCAGGTAAACCTAAATGTTTTTGTCAGGTAAACCTAAATGTTTTGGGTAGGTAAACCTAAATGTTTTGGGTAGGTAAACCTAAATGTTTTGGGCAGGTGAACCTAAATGTTTTGGGCAGGTAAACCTAAATGTTTTGGGTAGGTAAACCTAAATGTTTTGGGTAGGTAAACCTAAATGTTTTGGGCAGGTGAACCTAAATGTTTTGGGCAGGTAAACCTAAATGTTTTGGGTAGGTGAACCTAAATGTTTTGGGTAGGTGAACCTAAATGTTTTGGGCAGGTGAACCTAAATGTTTTGGGCAGGCAAACCTAAATGTTTTGGGTAGGTAAACCTAAATGTTTTGGGTAGGTGAACCTAAATGTTTTGGGCAGGTGAACCTAAATGTTTTGGACTGGTAAACATAAATGTTTTGACAGGTAAACCTAAATGTTTTGGGTAGGTAAACCTAAATGTTTTGGGCAGGTAAACCTAAATGTTTTGGGTAGGTGAACCTAAATGTTTTGGGTAGGTAAACCTAAATATTTTTGTCAGGTAAACCTAAATGTTTTGGGTAGGTAAACCTAAATGTTTTGACAGGTAAACCTAAATGTTTTGGGTAGGTAAACCTAAATGTTTTGACAGGTAAACCTAAATGTTTTGGGTAGGTAAACCTAAATGTTTTGGGCAGGTAAACCTAAATGTTTTGGGCAGGTAAACCTAAATGTTTTGGGCAGGTAAACCTAAATGTTTTGGACAGGTAAACCTAAATGTTTTGGGTAGGTGAACCTAAATGTTTTTTGTGTAAAATATTCAAGTGGGTATGAGTTACACTGAGCAGAAGAACAGAGGGATGTTTTTATTGTCTGAGGAAGGGCAGAGTCCTGGATTCTGCTGAGGGAGACATTTCATCTTCCACCAGGAGTAGTGGAGGAGTGGAGTTTTGTTCAGTAAAACTGTCAGTAAACAATAAACAGTTTGTTTGTTTACATGAGAGTCCTCTGCCTCTGTCAGGAGCTCATTTGAAACAACGGATTAAGGATCTGATCTGTTTTCTTGATTGGTGTTAGGGCATCTGATAATCTGTTCATGGTTTAATATGAGCCATAAAATGGGATGTCACATGCCAACACGTGTGCAGCACGTCAAAATACAAAATAAGAGCACTTCAACAGCTGCTTGTTTCTCTTGAAATGTAAACTCCAAACCCTCACAGAGTTCTGTCAGCCACAGCAACACACTGCAGAGGAGACACTTCCACGGGACAGAGAGAAGACTAAAAACATTTCAGAATTAATTCATTGCTCTGGATGAGCAGCTGACTGATGTGGTGGACAAAACATTTCTTTAACAACACTGTGCACCCTGCCCTTATGACACTACAGGAATAAAAACATTCACCATCCCCTGGCACAATCCTTGTTTATAAGAAACAAAAGAGAGTTAACAGGAACATAAGTATTTTTACTGATCCTGCAATGATTTTAGTGTTTGTAATCTGTCAGTATGTGCAGTAAAATTATGTTACATAACTCAAGCATCAGTCCATCCTACAAACACTGATCGGTGTCGGCAGCATTAACACGAAAACACTTCTTATTTGTAGGATTCTACCTCTAGTAAGGTCAGTGTTGAATCCTTCAGGAGGAACGTTGTGGCTGCAGACTCTCTCCATCGCTGCACATCGGCCAATAAAGCTTCAAGTCTCTCTAAGGGCTCCAGTTGGACTTGGATGGCTTGTCCTCGGAGGGCCATGTCAGAGAGGCTGTCCTCCATCAAAATGCAGCCGCTGGCCTGAAACAGGGAGATTAATTCAATCTATCATACTTTACGCTCTATAAGACGCTACTTTTTCTCAGACTTTGAACCTCGAGGCTGATTTATGGATTTTTTTGTTTATTTTATATTTTTGATGAGCTAACAAGCTTCCTGCCACCAAAACATTTCAGGCTCCCACAGATTCTGGCGTACTGTGAGCTGCGTGGACACTGTATGCTCTGTCCACAGAGGGTTGAGACTTCATTGTCGAGCGTACACCCTGACTGGCTGCAGACCAGCTCAGCAGGCAAGGCGTGTTTACCTTTGGGACGAATGAGTTCGCTGATAGGTCATTTGCTGACATGCCTACTAGATTGATTGACAGGTTGCAAAAAAAACCAAACAACCAACAACAACGAGAGCTGGCAGCCCAGCGGCAGCGGTGTTCTGTGTTTATATGTTGTTAATAAAAAGTTATTAAAAAAATTAAAAACAGGGAACATTGGCCCTGCAGCCACACATCAGACCAGCACACCAGGAAATCTCCAGACCCTCCTGCAGCCAAGCTGGACCTGATTTTAAATCGCTCGTGACAAATTCCTTCATTTCTCACTATTTCAGCCATGGCGTCGCCGTCAACGAACGAGGAGGAAGAGATCACTTGCCTCTTGAAAAAAAAAACAGAAGAATAGGCCATTAAACCCGACCAGGGATGAAAAAGGGAAATTTAATACATTGGTGTTGCATATAAAACAGTCCGTCACCGGGCAGTTTATTGTGCAACACAGAGTACGCCTACGTGATCGTAAAAATTAAGCTCTGCATGAACATGCCTTGCGGGCATCCGCTTTGAGTCTAATCCAGTACACGCGGACCTCCACGGACTGAAGTGTGCACGAGTCTGTGGGAGCCTTTAGCTTTTTGGTTTTTTTTAATTTACAATAAAAGCTGTACAGCCCTCAGTAGCTGTGCTGACACTCAGGTTGCAACATGAACACCTGCAGATTATAAACAAGCACGGCTTTTATATATATATAGATATATATATATATATATATATATATATATAAACGCGTCACCAAGAGTATTCACCGCAACCAACACGGAAATGTCAGCTATTCACCCGCTTTGATTGGATAGTCAACGTGTGACGTCACACCCGCGGCGCGGAAGTTGATAGTCGGTTCGGGCTGGCCAGAGGCTCTGGGGCTGGCCATTAAAATACAGTAAGCTTTTTCGCTAATTTTTTTTTAGAATCCAAGTAGGTTTTTACAGTTTTGCAATGGTCCAAACTTGCTGTGTTATTGGATGTAATGTCCGGTCACACGACCTGAAAGGTAGAAAGAGAGAAAACGGACTTTGTTTACTGTTTGCTGCACCGCAGTGAAGTTAGTTTCAAGTTGGACGTTGGATATTAAAGCTCCGTGTCAGCGTGTCTTCAGCGCTGCGTTGCTCCGTCCAACTTCAAACTAACTTTACCGCGGTGTTTGCTGCTGGAAACAACGCGAAGTAGGAGCTCATGTGTTAAGAAGAATGGCCTGATTCAGCTGTGACACATCATGGTACAACTTTCTGCATGTCCCAAAATAACTGCTAGTTTGTTCCACACACTCTGGTGAGTTTTGTTATATTATTTATAGATAATTATTGTTTGAATTGATTGTTTGAATTTATTTTGTTTTAAGAAGGAGCAAATATGATTTTTTTTCATCTGTTGCTACCTTTCATTTTATATGTTGTTTTTTTCCCTTTCATATATCTGTAAATTGTCAGAGTCAGTCAGAGTCAGAGAGTCTTTATTGTCATTTGCACCGCATGTGGTACATGTGATGAAAACGAGATTATGTACACAGGGTCTCAGTTACATCCAACAACAAATGCAAGAGAAAAACAGTAATAACATCTAGGATTAACTAAGAAAACATCAACTAGAAATACACTAAGCCCTAATGTAGTAGAAAAACATCATTATAAACAGCAGCACGAACATGAGTCTGTATGAGCAGATGGTCACAGATGAACACAGCAACAAGAAAACAGATCAGCATCAGCATGATGTGATATTTTGCAGTGATCATTCTTATTGTTTATTTATTCATGAGTCTAACAGCCTCAGGGTAGAAGCTGTTCCTCAGTCTAGTGGTTCTACATTTGATGCTCCTCAACCTCCGTCCTGAGGGGAGTGGGGCAAAGAGTGAGTGTGCTGGGTGAGTGAGGTCTTTCATGATGCAGGTGGCTCTTTTCCTGCATCTGGAGGTGTAAATGTCTGTGATGGTGGGGAGACTGACTCCAACAGACTTCTGTGCAGCCTTCACCACTCTCTGTAGAGCTTTTCTTTCTGCAACTGTGCAGCCTCCATGCCACACATTGATGCTGGAGCACAGGATGCTCTCCACTGCACACCTGTAGAAGGAGGTGAGGACTGGGCTGCTCAGACCAGCTCGTCTCAGCCGTCTGAGGAAGTAGAGTCTCTGATGACCTTTCTTGATCAGGCTGGTGGTGTTGTTGCTCCAGCTGAGGTTATCATTCAAGTGTACACCCAAGTATTTGTAGCTGGAGACCACTTCCACCACTGATCCACCTATGTTCAGTGGGGTGTGGGTTTGTTTGTTCCTTCTGAAGTCCACAATCATCTCCTTTGTCTTCTTCACATTCATGTGAAGATTATTCTCTTTGCACCAGCTCTCCAGGTGTTCCACCTCCTGTCTGTAGCTGGACTCATCATTGTTTGTGATGCATCCCACCACAACTGTATCATCTGCAAACTTAACAATATGACAGCCTGGATGTGTGGCTGTACAATCATATGTGAGCAGAGTGAACAGAAGAGGGCTCAGCACACATCCTTGAGGAGAGCCAGTGCTGAGGGTAATGGTGGAGGAGGAGAAGTTGTGGATCTTCACGGACTGTGGTCTGTTTGTTAAGAAGTCTAGTACCCAGTTACAAACGGAGGGGCTTAGTCCAAGTGTGGATAGTTTGTCTATCAGAGTTTGGGGGATCATGGTGTTGAAGGCAGATGTGAAGTCCACAAAGAGCAGACGCACGTATGAGTCCTTCTGATCCAGGTAGAAATTGTATTTGTGTTTTAAAAAAAAACTCAAAATTTCAAAGGTTCAACTAACATTTTTTATTTTTATTTTATTTATTCATTTTATAATTTTATAATACATTATGTGTCCTGTTCAGCATTTTTGCCATCTTTTTATTGTCTCACACAAAACTCTGTCTAATATCAGACAAGATCATAACAGAAGTTGAGACCTCAAATTATTACCTGGGGATATTAAATATTTATTATCAATTATTAATATAATATTAAAGACAGTGTAATAACAAATAATCAGGATTTTTGGTGAGTAAAATGTTGCTATATTCCTAAATAATATTGCAGTTTTATCAGGTTATTTTTGATGCTTTTTTTATGTGTGTCACAGCTGTACCTGTAGTAGAAGTTTATAGCCATAAAATAGTTATTGAGGCTTGGATTGATTCAGACGGAGCACTACTGAAGGCCTAGGTGTGAAATGCACGGCCCGCCACTGATATATATATATATATATATATATATATATATATATATATATATATATATATATATATATATATATATATATATATATATATATATATATATATATA
>JBBPBX010035823.1:17283-31842 GCA_038048925.1 Garcialebias charrua | reverse complement strand
GACAAAAATGTGTAATTTATATATTTTAATTTATAAATGTGTCCCTGTGATGGACTGGAGACTTGTAAATGTGTCCCTGTGATGGACTGGAGACCTGTCCAGGTGTCCCTGTGATGGACTGGAGACTTGTCCACATGTCCCTGTGATGGACTGGAGACCTGTCCAGGATGTCCCTGTGATGGACTGGAGACTTGTCCACGTGTCCTTGTGATGGACTGGAGACTTGTCCCTGTGTACCTGTGATGGACTGGAGACCTGTCCATGTGTCCCTGTGATGGACTGGAGACCTGTCCAGGTATCCTTGTGATGGACTGGAGACTTGTCCACATGTCCCTGTGATGGACTGGAGACCTGTCCAGGATGTCCCTGTGATGGACTGGAGACTTGTCCACGTGTCCTTGTGATGGACTGGAGACTTGTCCCTGTGTACCTGTGATGGACTGGAGACCTGTCCAGGTATCCCTGTGATGGACTGGAGACTTGTCCATGTGTCCTTGTGATGGACTGGAGACTTTTCCCTGTGTACCTGTGATGGACTTGAGACCTGTCCAGGTGTCCTTGTGATGGACTGGAGACTTGTCCACATGTCCCTGTGATGGACTAGAGACCTGTCCATGTGTCCCTGTGATGGACTGGAGACTTGTCCATGTGTCCCTGTGATGGACTGGAGACTTGTCCACGTGTCCCTGTGATGGACTGGAGACCTGTCCAGGATGTCCCTGTGATGGACTGGTGACTTGTAAATGTGTCCCTGTGATGGACTGGAGACTTGTCCACGTGTCCCTGTGATGGACTGGAGACCTGTCCAGGATGTCCCTGTGATGGACTGGAGACTTGTAAATGTGTCCCTGTGATGGACTGGAGACTTGTAAATGTGTCCCTGTGATGGACTGAAGAGTTGTAAATGTGTCCCTGTGATGGACTGGAGACCTGTCCAGGTGTCCCTGTGATTGACTGGAGACTTGTCCACATGTCCCTGTGATGGACTGGAGACTTGTCCATGTGTCCTTGTGATGGACTGGAGACTTGTCCCTGTGTACCTGTGATGGACTGGAGACCTGTCCAGGTATCCCTGTGATGGACTGGAGACTTGTCCATGTGTCCTTGTGATGGACTGGAGACTTGTCCACGTGTCCCTGTGATGGACTGGAGACCTGTCCAGGATGTCCCTGTGATGGACTGGTGACTTGTAAATGTGTCCCTGTGATGGACTGGAGACTTGTCCACGTGTCCCTGTGATGGACTGGAGACCTGTCCAGGATGTCCCTGTGATGGACTGGAGACTTGTAAATGTGTCCCTGTGATGGACTGGAGACTTGTAAATGTGTCCCTGTGATGGACTGAAGAGTTGTAAATGTGTCCTTGTGATGGACTGGAGACCTGTCCAGGTGTCCCTGTGATTGACTGGAGACTTGTCCACATGTCCCTGTGATGGACTGGAGACTTGTCCATGTGTCCTTGTGATGGACTGGAGACTTGTCCCTGTGTACCTGTGATGGACTGGAGACCTGTCCAGGTATCCCTGTGATGGACTGGAGACTTGTCCATGTGTCCTTGTGATGGACTGGAGACTTGTCCAGATGTCCCTGTGTCCCCCTTCAGTGTAGCCAGTCCAAAGTTGGACAGATTCTGGAAAAAGGAGCAATACCTGATCCTAATATGTCAGACACAAGTTTCCCTGTTTTTCCCAGCACGTCAAAATGGTGCTTTCCTCCTGACACAAGTAATATTGGAGAAAGCGCATTTAAAACATCAGGCCAAGCCACTTCTACCACATACTCAAAGGATAAACCAGACAGAAAAGATGAGCTTCTCAAACAGGAATCCTCAAAGCAGATTACATGTCTACAAAACTTCTGTTATGTTTGTGGTAAGCCACAAACTAAAATTTCACGCCATTTGCAAACACACCAGACGCATCCTGAAATTATCCAACTGTTTTCCCTTCACAAGGATTCTAAAGAGCGCAAAGTTTTATTAGAAAAATTGAGGAACAGGGGAATTCACAAGCATAACAATGCAGTTTTACAAGGTGGACAAGGGCCCTTGAAAGTGAAGAGAAAGACAAAAGCTAAGGCCGTAGATGGAACATTTATTCACTGTATCTACTGTGAAGGAATGTACGTTCAAAAGCAACTATGGAGACATGTCCGTAGATGCCCCTGTAAGCCAGAAAATATGGATATGGATAATCCACCTGGAAGAGCCAAAGTGCTGAGTTTGGCTTTGGCTAAAGAGTCTGCATTCTATCATGAAATCTGAAGTGGTGTTTGTAAGATCATTAAAAGTATGAAACCCGACGATGTTACCTCAGCTGTGAGAAATGACCTGTGTATTATTCAGTTTGCTCAGTCACTCCACAGTCGAAGACGCCGAGGAGGAAAACGTGTCAGGAGACAGAGGGAGAGGAGGAAAGTGAAGAATGTAGGACTGAGGGTTGCAACTCTAAATGTGGGGACAATGACAGGCAAAGGTAGAGAGCTGGCTGACATGATGCAGAGAAGAAAGGTAGATGTTTTATGTGTCCAAGAGACCAAGTGGAAGGGCAGCAAGGCTCGCAGTATTGGAGCAGGGTTTAAACTGTTTTACCATGGTGTGGATAGAAAGAGAAATGGAGTAGGGGTGGTCCTGAAGGAGGAGTTGGCAAAGAATGTAGTAGAGGTGAAGAGAGTGTCAGATAGGGTGATGTGTCTAAAGGTAGAAGTAGAAGGTCTGATGCTAAACATAGTAAGTGGTTATGCTCCACAGGTTGGATGTGATGAGGAGGAGAAAGATAAATTTTGGAAAGATTTGGATGAAGTGATAGAGAGTATTCCCAGGGAGGAAAGAGTGGTGATTGGAGCAGACCTGAATGGACATGTTGGTGAAGGAAACAGAGGGGATGAGGAAGTGATGGGTAGGTTTGGTGTCAAGGAAAGAAACCAGGAAGGACAGATGGTGGTGGATTTTGCCAAGAGAATGGAAATGGCTATAGTCAATACCTATTTCCAAAAGAGGGAGGAACATAGAGTGACCTATAAGAGTGGAGGAAGGAGTACGCAGATCGACTACATTCTGTGTAGAAGAGGAAACCTGAAGGAGATTGGAGACTGTAAGGTTGTGGCAGGGGAGAGTGTGGCCAGACAGCATCGGATGGTTGTGTGTAGAATGACTGTTGTTGCGAAGAAGAGAAAAATAGTAAAATCAGAGAAGAAGACCAAATGGTGGAAGCTAAAGAAGGAAGAATGTTGTGAGAAATTCAGAGACGAGCTGTTAAAGGCTCTGGGTGGTAAGAAAGAGCTTCCAAGTGACTGGGCTACTACAGCAACAGTAATTAGAGAGACAGGTAGGAAGGTACTTGGTGTGTCATCTGGACAGAGAATGGATGATAAGGAAACCTGGTGGTGGAATAGTGAAGTGCAGGACGCCATTCAAAGAAAGAGATTAGCCAAGAAGAAATATGACAGTGAGAGGACTGAAGAGAGGAGACAGGAATATAAGGAGATGGGACATAGAGCAAAGAGGGAAGTAGCTAAGGCAAAGCAGAGGGCGTACAATGAGTTATATGGGAGACTGGACACTAAAGAGGGCGAGAAGGACTTGTACCGATTGGCAAGACAGAGGGATCAGGCTGGAAAGGATGTGCAGCAGGTTAGGCTTATTAAAGATGGGAATGGGAATGTTCTAACAAGTGAGGAGTGTGTGATGGGAAGATGGAAGGATTACTTTGAGGAGCTAATGAATGAAGAGAATGAAAGAGAAAGAAGAGTGGAGGTAATAGAAACGGTGGACCAGGAAGTGGGAAAGATTAGTGAGGGTGAAGTCCGGAAAGCTCTGAAAAGAATGAAGAAGGGGAAGGCAGTAGGACCTGATGACATACCAGTGGAGGTTTGGAAATGTCTCGGAGAGATGGCAGTGAGGTTTTTGACTCAAATATTTAATGGAATATTTGAGGGTGAGAAAATGCCTGAGGAATGGAGAAGAAGTGTGCTGGTTCCCATTTTTAAGAACAAGGGTGATGTACAGAGTTGTAGCAACTACAGGGGAATTAAGTTGATGAGCCACACAATGAAGATCTGGGAGAGAGTTGTGGAAGCAAGACTTAGACAAGATGTAACTATCTGTGAGCAGCAGTATGGTTTCATGCCAAGAAAGAGCACCACAGATGCCATCTTTGCTTTGAGGATGTTGATAGAGAAGTACAGAGAGGGTCAGAAAGAACTCCATTGTGTGTTTGTGGATTTAGAAAAAGCATATGACAGGGTACCAAGAGAAGAGGTGTGGTATTGCATGAGGAAATCTGGAGTGGCAGAAAAGTATGTTAGACTGGTACAGGACATGTATGAGGACAGCAGGACAGTGGTGAGATGTGCTGTGGGTGTGACAGATACCTTCAAGGTGGAGGTGGGATTGCATCAAGGATCGGCTCTGAGCCCCTTCTTGTTTGCTCTGGTGATGGACCGACTAACAGATGAGGTCAGGCAGGAATCCCCATGGACTATGATGTTTGCAGATGACATTGTGATCTGTGGTGAGAACAGGGAACAAGTGGAAGAGAACTTGGAGAGGTGGAGGTATGCTCTTGAAAGAAGAGGAATGAAAGTCAGTCGTAGTAAGACAGAGTACATGTGTGTGAATGAGAGGGAGGCCAGTGGAACAGTGAGGCTACAAGGAGCAGAGGTCACAAAGGTGCAGGACTTCAAGTACTTGGGGTCCACTGTACAGGAAAATGGGGAATGTGGTAAAGAGGTGAAAAAGAGAGTCCAGGCAGGATGGAGTGGATGGAGAAAAGTTTCAGGAGTGATTTGTGACAAAAAGGTGTCAGCAAAGGTCAAAGGAAAAGTTTACAAGACAGTGGTGAGACCAGCTATGTTGTATGGTCTGGAGACAGTGGCATTGACAAAAAGACAGGAGAAAGAACTGGAAGTGGCAGAAATGAAGATGCTGAGGTTCTCCTTAGGAGTGACAAGGATGGATAAGATCAGGAATGAGATCATCAGAGGTACAGCACATGTTGAACAACTGGGAGATAAAGTTAGGGAGGCCAGACTGAGATGGTTTGGACATGTCCAGAGGAGGGACAGTGGGTATATTGGTAGAAGGATGTTAGAAATGCAGCTGCCAGGAAAAAGACAAAGAGGGAGACCAAAGAGGAGATATATGGATGCAGTTAGAGAGGACATGGAGGTAGTTGGAGTGAGGACAGAGGATGCAGAGGACAGAGTGAGGTGGAGGAGGATGACTCGCTGTGGCGACCCCTGAAAAGGGAAAAGCCGAAAGAAGAAGAAGAAGAAGAAGAAGCTCAGTCACTCCACAACAGACATGGACAAGACCCCTCAAAATACGACTACATGCGACAAAAGCTTCATGAAGTTGGCCGTTTGTTGATATGTCTGCGCACAAAATATGCAATACATAACCTAGAGGATGCTGTGAAACCTGCTAACTTCCAGAGAGTTGTGCAAGCAGTAAAGACTGTGTCAGGCTTTGATGAAGAAACACGTTCATACAAAAAAACAAGCCTTGCCATAAAACTGGGACATACACTGAACAAAATCTGTAACCTTGTTCATTGCCGAGCACTCATGGCAGAAGA
Organism: Garcialebias charrua; assembly: GCA_038048925.1. Taxonomy (NCBI): domain Eukaryota; kingdom Metazoa; phylum Chordata; class Actinopteri; order Cyprinodontiformes; family Rivulidae; genus Garcialebias; species Garcialebias charrua. Next base: position 26,267 of record JBBPBX010035823.1, on the reverse strand, counting down.
TGAACAACTGATGAAGTCGTCAGACGCATTCAAAAAACTGTGCTCATCAAAATGGTCAGAGATGGTGTCTCATAGTGCCCTTAGCACTTAAAATCATGCCAAATACAATAGGCCATTAACATTACCATTCACTGAAGATGTTAAGCTTCTGCATCAGCATCTGAATAAATCAGGAGAAAATGCCTTTAACACCTTGAAAGATGAAGCCAGCCCCCAGACTTATGCAGAACTTGCAAAAGTTACACTTGCATAGGTCATTGTGTTCAATCGTAGACGAGCAGGAGAGGTTTCAAAGATGCACCTACGAAGTTTTATGGAGCGTGACACCACCAAGCTCCATGATGATGTTGCCATGGGTTTGTCAACGGTTGAACAGAAGCTCTGCAGCCATTTCACTCGGGTTGAAATCATTGTGAAAAGAGGCCGAAAGGTTGCAGTTTTACTCGCACCAAATGTGGTGGATGCACTGACTTTATTGGCAAGTAAGAGAGAGACATGTGTTGTTTTACAAACAAACTTATTTCTATTTGCAAGACCTAAATCAATGAGTCACTACAGAGGACAGGACAGTCTGCGTGTTCATGCAAGCCAGTGTGGAGCATAGCACCCAGAGTTCCTCAGGTCAACACAACTACGGAAACATGTAGCCACGCTCTCACAAGTCTTGAACTTAAAAAACAATGAACTTGACCAGGTTGCAGACTTCTTGGGCCATGACATCCGTGTTCACAGGGAATTTTACAGATTACCAGCTCCCCCAACACAACTGGCAAAGATATCCAAGCTACAGGTTGAAAAAAATATGGAGGAACTTTTTTTTTAAATAAAGTATTTAAAAGTGTAACACAGATTTATACAATATTAATACATAATACAGAAAGGTACATACCCCAGATACTGGTAGCATACTGGTTATTTAACCAGTATGTATATTTTGTACCAGACTATTCTATAAAATGACATGTTATCTTGTACTCAATTGGTATGTACCTGGTACCTATGCAACCTGGCTTTATAATGAAATGACTAATAACCTAGTTGCCTGGTATGTACCGAGGTCTTTGTTACAATCAAAAAAATGTGTTCAATAAAAAAACAACTGGACTTTTATTTGTAGCAGAAGACGTTTCGCCCTTCATCCAAAAGGCTTTCTCAATTCTAAGAGAAGAGACCTGTCCAGGTGTCCCTGTGATGGACTGGAGACTTGTTATTATTATAACTTGTCAGTTATTATTATTATTATTGTTATTATTATTATTATTATTATTATTATTATTATTATTATTATTATTATTATATTACTTGTAAATGTGTTCCTGTGATGGACTGGAGACCTGTCCAGGTGTCCCTATGATGGACTGGAGACTTGTCCACGTGTCCCTGTGATGGACTGGTGACTTGTAAATGTGTCCCTGTGATGGACTGGAGACTTGTAAATGTGTCCCTGTGATGGACTGAGACTTGTCCAGATGTCCCTGTGTCCCCCTTCAATGTAGCCAGTCCAAAGTTGGACAGATTCTGGAAAAAGCAGCAATATCTGATCCTAATATGTCAGACACAAGTTTCCCTGTTTTTCCCAGCACTTCAAAATGTTGCTTTTCTCCTGACACAAGGAATATTGGAGAAAACACATTTAAAACATAAGGCAAAGCAGTCTGCATTCTATCATGAAATCTCAAGTGGAGTTTGCTATTTATGAGACTGAGCTGAATGCAGCACCTCAGACTGAGGAAGTCTTTATTTAGGGCCTTGTCATCAAATTTATCAGTGAACTTAAAAGGTATGTGGAGCTTTATTAGTGTTAACAAAAAATACAATTTTTCCTATTTATATAACTAGGTTGAGGAATCTTAGCAAATAAATCCTTTGCAAAATATGACTTTCTTTTGGAATATCGAGGTGAACTGATCACCAAGGAGGAATGTGAGAGGAAGCAACAGGTTTGCGATGAATCGATGAAAGTGTTTTTGTTTGAATTGTACTTTGATGTAAAAACTGTAAAAAAAACTTTGTCGAGGAAGTCTTCTTTTATAAGACTGAGCTGAACATAGCATGTAAGACTGAGGAAGTCATTCGTCCGAAACACGTCTTCAGTCTGAGGTGCTGCATTCAGCTCAGTCTTATAAATAGCACCCTCTCACAGTGGATCAACCAGTTTGCAGGTCCTCCTTGATCATGAGAGCAGCTGGTTTTGGCTGTTCAGCAAACTCGTTGTAAGACTGAGCTGAATGCAGTACCTCAGACTGAGGAAGTATTTATTTATAAGACTGAGCTGAGTACAGCATCCAAGACTGTGGAAGTCATTTGTCCGAAAGGTTTCCTCAATCTGAGATGTTGCATTCAGCTCAGTCTTATAAATAGCACCCTCTCACAGTGGATCAACCAATTTGCTGATGACAGCCAAAACCAGCTGCTCTCATGATCAAGGAGGACCTGCAAACTGGTTGATCCACTGTGAGAGGGTGCTATTTATGAGACTAAGCTGAATGCAGCACCTCACACTGAGGAAATCTTTATTTATAATACTGAGTTGAATACATTATCTCCAGACTTGGACAAAAGACTAAACATTTCCAGTTTTTTTTTTTTGCTTTTCTTTGTGTTGTTTTTTTGAATGTCCTGAGGACCAGACTTAGCTTTTTTGATTATTCTACTAGAATTATTGAGCATTCATCAGGGTATTTTAATTTTAGTATGTGTCTTGTTCAACAAGCTTTCTAGTGTTTTATGTTTTCATGTAACAAATGTGATGCCCTGTGATAAACTTGCGAACCGTGAAAGGTGCACCCCGCCCCTTGCCCTATGATTGCTGGATATGGGCACCGGCGACCCCCGTGACCCAAAATGGAAGAAACGGGTAAAGATAATGGATGGATGTAGAAAATGGGCAATGTTTAGGCTGATGGTCCTCCTTGATCATGTGAGCAGCTGGTTTTGGCTGTCATCAGGAAGTCTTTATTTATAAGACTCAGCTGAATACAACATCTCAGACTAAGGAAGTCTTTATAAGACTGAGCTGAATACAGCATCTCAGACTGAGGATGTCTTTCGTCACTCGTAAGTTAGGGATAACCTGTACTTTACAGTGGGTTGTGGTGAACCGTGTAAAAAAAGTACAATTTTGTTTTAGAAATATGTACAAGTTTATAATGTTAATGTTTTATAATATGTAAATATGTCATCTCAGACTGAGGAACTCTTTCATCGCTCGTAAGTCGGGGATCACCTGTACTTTACAGTGGGTTGTGGTGAACCGTGTAAAAAAAGTACAATTTTGTTTTAGAAATATGTACAAGTTTGTAATGTTAATGTTTTATAATATGTAAATATGTCATCTCAGACTGAGGAACTCTTTCGTCGCTCGTAAGTCGGGGATCACCTGTACTTTACAGTGGGTTGTGGTGAACCCTGTAAAAAAAGTACAATTTTGTTTTAGAAATATGTACAAGTTTGTAATGTTAATGTTTTATAATATGTAAATATGTCATCTCAGAAGTCTTTCATCGCTCATAAGTCAGGGATCACCTGTACTTTACATTGGGTTGTGATTAACCCTGCAGAAAAAGTAAAATTTTGTTTTAGAAATATGTACAAGTTTGTAATGTTAATGTTTTATAAAATGTAAATATGTCATCTCAGACTGAGGAACTCTTTCGTCGCTCGTAAGTCGGGGATCCCCTGTACTTTACATTAGGTTGTGATTAACCCTGCAGAAAAAGTAAAATTTTGTTTTAGAAATATGTATATAATGTTAATATGTTTTATAATAATGTAAATATGTCAACAGAATTTAAGTTTTTATTTTATTTTATTTGAAACATTTAAGTTTTATTTTATTTTAAACATTTGAAGATTTGTTAGTGAATATAAATAAAGTATGTGCCTAATTTGTTTAATAAAATCAGTTCAAAAAACTGTTCTCCTAATGCAGTGTCCTGTCACATTTGTGTGTTTTATGTTAATTTTATGTTAAGTAGGCGGAGTTTAAATGTCCCTTTAAAGACCCCATAATGCATGTTTGTCCTCATAAACCACATTTTTTGACGTCCTTGTAAACCACACTGGAGTCTGGGTGGTAAAACGTGCTGTGAAGCTCCTATCGGAAAGCTAAAGTGACCCAAATTTTTTTCAAAATTTTTAGAGTGCTCTGAGCTTGGTCCCAGGTCGCTAGGACCTCGGGAAGGGGTAGACCCCGTATTACACCTTCGGGCGGGTTTGGCGAAAAAGTCCGGCTAAACCACATTGACAAACCTGTGTGTGTGTGTGTGTGTGTGTGTGTGTATGTGTGTGTGTGTGTGTGTGTGTGTGTGTTGCCCATCAGGCATATTAAACCATAAACTAATTTACATGGTTTTACTCAAGCTGCCTTACTGATTCCACTCTTGTGCATCAAAAGTATAAATTTGTTTGCACCTATCTTCTTCTTCTTCTTCTTCTTCTTTCGGCTTTTCCCTTTTCAGGGGTCGCCACAGCGAGTCATCCTCCTCCACCTCACTCTGTCCTCTGCATCCTCTGTCCTCACTCCAACTACCTTCATGTCCTCTCTAACTGCATCCATATATCTCCTCTTTGGTCTCCCTCTTTGTCTTTTTCCTGGCAGCTGCATTTCTAACATCCTTCTACCAATATACCCACTGTCCCTCCTCTGGACATGTCCAAACCATCTCAGTCTGGCCTCCCTAACTTTATCTCCCAGTTGTTTAACATGTGCTGTACCTCTGATGATCTCATTCCTGATCTTATCCATCCTTGTCACTCCTAAGGAGAACCTCAGCATCTTCATTTCTGCCACTTCCAGTTCTTTCTCCTGTCTTTTTGTCAATGCCACTGTCTCCAGACCATACAACATAGCTGGTCTCACCACTGTCTTGTAAACTTTTCCTTTGACCTTTGCTGACACCTTTTTGTCACAAATCACTCCTGAAACTTTTCTCCATCCACTCCATCCTGCCTGGACTCTCTTTTTCACCTCTTTACCACATTCCCCATTTTCCTGGACAGTGGACCCCAAGTACTTGAAGTCCTGCACCTTTGTGACCTCTGCTCCTTGTAGCCTCACTGTTCCACTGGCCTCCCTCTCATTCACACACATGTACTCTGTCTTACTACGGCTGACTTTCATTCCTCTTCTTTCAAGAGCATACCTCCACCTCTCCAAGTTCTCTTCCACTTGTTCCCTGTTCTCACCACAGATCACAATGTCATCTGCAAACATCATAGTCCATGGGGATTCCTGCCTGACCTCATCTGTTAGTCGGTCCATCACCAGAGCAAACAAGAAGGGGCTCAGAGCCGATCCTTGATGCAATCCCACCGCCACCTTGAAGCTATCTGTCACTCCCACAGCACATCTCACCACTGTCCTGCTGTCTTCATACATGTCCTGTACCAGTCTAACATACTTTTCTGCCACTCCAGATTTCCTCATGCAATACCACACCTCTTCTCTTGGTACCCTGTCATATGCTTTTTCTAAATCCACAAACACACAATGGAGTTCTTTCTGACCCTCTCTGTACTTCTCTATCAACATCCTCAAAGCAAAGATGGCATCTGTGGTGCTCTTTCTTGGCATGAAACCATACTGCTGCTCACAGATAGTCACCTCTTGTCTAAGCCTTCCTTCCACAACTCTCTCCCAGATCTTCATCGTGTGGCTCATCAACTTAATTCCCCTGTAGTTGCTACAACTCTGTACATCACCCTTGTTCTTAAAAATGGGAACCAGCACACTTCTTCTCCATTCTTCAGGCATTTTCTCACCCTCAAATATTCCATTAAATATTTGAGTCAAAAACCTCACTGCCATCTCTCCAAGACATTTCCAAACCTCCACTGGTATGTCATCAGGTCCTACTGCCTTCCCCTTCTTCATTCTTTTCAGAGCTTTCCGGACTTCACCCTCACTAATCTTTCCCACTTCCTGGTCCACAGTTTCTATTACCTCCACTCTTCTTTCTCTTTCATTCTCTTCATTCATTAGCTCCTCAAAGTAATCCTTCCATCTTCCCATCACACTCTCCTCACTTGTTAGAACATTCCCATTCCCATCTTTAATAAGCCTAACCTGCTGCACATCCTTTCCAGCCTGATCCCTCTGTCTTGCCAATCGGTACAAGTCCTTCTCGCCCTCTTTAGTGTCCAGTCTCCCATATAACTCATTGTACGCCCTCTGCTTTGCCTTAGCTACAAACCTTAGTTTGTTAGCACCTATGACTAACATTAAATAGCCTCAAGCAACTTTTTTTTTTCTTCTGTGGTGTGCTTTTCTTATTCTCAGAGGAAATAATATGAGACAATTTTCAGCCAAATTTTTGTTTTGTAAATAAAATGTTAATTTGGGTTTTATGTACACTACTGTATTTCGGTTTATTTTTAATAATTTACTTTTGTTTTAAAATTATTCTAATATTAGATACAGTATCTCTGTTGATCAATGGCAGCATTATGAGTCAAATATTAAGCAATTTTGAGCTTTGATACTTAAATTCTGCCCTTTGGTCAAAATGACCCACAAGGCCTCATTTTTAAAACAGATTTTTGGGTCATTTTGACCAAAGGACAGGGGGGGGGGGAGGTAAACATTATTTCTATTGAACAATGTGTTGAAATGAAGCAACTAAAATGTAAATAATGATCTCTATCTATCTTCATTTAGGTGACTATTGGACCCTGTGATGTACCTGCAACCTATCCAGGGTGTCCCCTGCTTCTCGGAAAGGGACTGCTGGACACGATCACCAGTGACCCCCACAACCTGAAATGGATGGATGAATAATGGATGGATGGACTTTTCTTGGATAATTACAACTTTAAAAGCACAAATGGACTTACTTTTTCATTTACCCGTTATTTATACAGGCAGTCTCATTGAGCCTTGAGAACTCATTTTCAAGAGAGACTTGTTTAGGGAGCAGATGGTGGGGGTTAAGGGCCTTGCTCATGGGGCCTTGCTCAGGGGCTCAGAGTGAGGCGAATGAGGGTGGAGGCAGGTGTGGGTGTTTCACCTTTTCCACCCACATTTTTATGTTGACGGTACCAGGAGTTGAACCTGCAACTTTCCGATCACAGGCCCATCTTCTGTAACCTCTGCGCCACCACTCCCCCACATAAAATGCACAAGAATAAAAGTAAGAGGAAACGTTTAGAAAATTTGGTACAATTGCACTTTTGTCAATTCATAGGAACAAAGGAAACCAAATCACATTTTCTTATAAGTGGTATTTTACAGTTAAAGTGTTTTATTGATTTTATTCAATCATATTATTCTGTTTTTATTTTTATCCAGAAACATCTATTCATCCTCAAAAAAGTACATTTAAAACCACTTCTTTGCCTCTTTAATTTCTCAAACTATACACAACCAATTTCATCCCCACCTATCTCCAAGCCTTCGTTTTAATTCCCTGTTCCACTTTTTATTATATGAATCTGGGGGCAATAAGTTGAAGGTTCCTGAGATGTACTCACTGAGTCTTGCCTTGGGTTTCTCCTCATAAGAAATGTATCATGTTCTTTAACCTCCTTCATTCCTTCATTTTCTCGACTCGTTTTTATTCTTTGATCCATCAGTAAATAAATTACATTATATGAACGATTTATTCTTTGTTAAAACTATTTGTGCAACAAAAAAAAGCATGTCTCTTGTGCTGTCTTTTGATTCCTATGTTATAACTGTCCCTCCTGGATAGTTGATTGTGTTAACACATTAACACACACATTAGAAAGCTTACCGTTGCCCAAGTGCATCCAGAGTTTAATTGTAGCAGCTGATATTATAAACAGCTTTTTGCTTTACTGATTGGAAAATTATACATACTCCAATGGATTTTTTTTTAACGTTGGCTGTTATACATAGTACAGTATTTACGTTGTCTTTTCAATCCATCCAACACTTTCTATTCTTTACACACAGAGCACTTTGTCTCTCTTTATCACACTCACTTAACAGTGAATATATTGGGACCAATGTGGGGTTCATTGTCTCATTCAGGGATGTTGGATGAACTGGGTACTCAACTGTCAATATTGTATTTATAATATAAATATATGGTAAATGGTAAATGGAGCTTATTTATATAGCGCTTTCCAGCCCGCTGTGAGGAGCCCCAAAGCGCTTTACAATACCAGCCATCCACCCATTCATTCAGACATTCATACACCGGTAGTGGTAGCCTGCCTTGCAAGGCGCCATCCAGACCTACCGGGAGCAACTCGGGGTTAAGTGTCTTGCCCAGGGACACACAACACATGGTGGGCGGATGCGGGATTCGAACCTCCAACCTTCCGATCAGGGGTCGACTGCCATTACCACTACACCACGGTCGCCCACAATATATAACTTTGGAAGCAAATTTTAATCTTATATGTTGACATTTAAACACAATGACAGCAAAAGGACTATTGTAAATTATATTATAAGTGCTATTATAGTGCTATTATAAGTGCTCTCTGTTGTCATCATTGTATGTTTCTATACAATGACGACATTAGTTCTTTGCATTTAACCCATCACACCCAGGTGGAGCAGTGGGCAGCTATGTAAGCACCCAGGGAGCAATTAGGGATTAGGGGTCTTGCTCAGGGGCACAACATGTGGACATGGCCGGGAGTCAAGCCGTGACTTTCTGGTCCCAAGTCAGCTGCCCTACCTCTACACCATCTCGGCCCCAAATCTTTGTAAAAAGTCATGAAGTTAATTTTACACTTCTTGTTGAGAAAACAGAGTAGGCTTCATATTGGTATTTTGTGGAAGCTTATTTAAAAATGTTCATGGATATGTATTTAATATAATACAGTAAAACTAATTTATTTATATTCATATTTTAGTTTTAATGACGTTCCAAGGCAGATATTTTTTAACCACTCGTATTTGCTTTGTATCTGGATGATTTAGAAGAGCATTTATCCTTGAATGATTGTGATTGTGCTCAGTTTAATATAAAGTATTTGATGGTTGTTTAAAACTTGTGATTTAATTGTAT
>JBBPBX010035823.1:0-15776 GCA_038048925.1 Garcialebias charrua | reverse complement strand
ACCCCCCCACACACACATACACAACATCTTTCCAACAGACGGTTGATTGTGACGCTGGTTTAGTTTAAGAATGAGAATCTGAAATAAAAGAGACAAGACTAAAGTAACTAAGACAAGACTAAAGTAACTATTTGGACAAAAAATTTTGTAAAACCCTTTTGTTTGCTCTAGTAAACAGCTGGAGTTTGTTATTTTTATATATATATTTTTTTTGTTATTTATATATACAGGTGACCCCCTACCTACGACTCCATCGACCTACGAACAACGGGACCTACGAACGTATCATATTTAATAAAAATATGACATTACTGTATTTAAAAATAAAAAAAGATTATTTTTTTGTGTGTTTAAATGTTCTTAATTTCATGTGTACAGCACTTTGTTGCAGCTGTGGTTGTTTTAAAGGCTTTATAAATAATAATTATGATAAAAATGATCATTTCTGATCATTTTTGTCATGATTGCGCAATAATTGTGCAACTTCCGGTCATAACAGGAAGAAGGTCTCCAGTTTTCACGGTCACAAGTTAAGGCAGAACACCGGAGGCCATCTTAGGCTGCTTTGAAAGTCTCCAGTTTACAGGGTCACTAGTTACAGCAGAACACCGGACGCCATCTTAGGTCAGTTTCGGCTGCAGGGAGCCGGCCTTTGAAGACTGGTGACCAGGATGGCTTCATATGGATTAATTACTAGCTGGAAACGTCTCTGTGAGCTCTGTGGACGTCTCAGGCTGGAGCAGCAGCTGCAGATTGATCGCCGCACCGCCGCTCCAACACCAGCTCATGGCCTGGCTAGCAGAAGCTAACACAGGCCTCGAGCAGCTGCCGTGGGTCGCTCGCCGGCCGCCGCGCTGCTCGGCCCGACAACAACAACACATGGCAACCTAAGATGTCGGCTTTGACCATCTCAAAGTAAGAAATTATATTTTTATTTATTCTGTAAATGTGAATAGCAATGTTTAACATTACAGTACACTACTGTACATGCTTAAATGTGTGCGCGGCGGTCCGTTAGCGGTATTTCCGCGAGCTACGAACGGAATAAGGACCTACGAACGGGACGCTATTTTCACCCCCTAGCTACGGCAGAATCGAGCTGCGAACAGTTCTTATGTCCCAAACTCGTACGTAAGTAGGGGGTTTGCTGTATATATATATATATATATATATATATATATATATATATATATATATATATATATATATATATATATATACATATACTGTACAGGGAACCCCCGACTTACGAACGAGTTCTGGACCTAAGGACCGTTTGCAGCTCAATTCTGCCGTAGGTCGGGGTGAAAATAACGTCTCGTTCATAGGTCTGGATTTCTGCCATAAGTCGCGGAAATAACGCTAATGCTGGATCCCCACCGCACGCATCTTGTGCAGCCGAAACAGCCACTTTACATTGAAAGTCTATGAGGGACGCGCATCTTGGAGCAGCGGGTCGTGTCGCGGCGCATCTACAGCATACAAGCAGCGCGAAAGTGAGCAGCAGCTGTTTCCTACTCCCGCGTCGCATCCGAGCAGCGACTGTGGAAGCACGGAATGCCGTGCTTCCACAGCTCGCTTCAGCTCGCTGCTCAGCAGCAAACAATCAGGACCAATCAGGAGAGACTCTGCCATGTGATCACGCAACATGTAAACAGGTAAACATGGAGGAGAAACTTACAGCAGGTCGTCAAACTGGGCGCGGGTGACACGGAAGTACCGCTGAAAGCGCTCCTCGTCTGCGCGCAGCTCCTGGATCAGATGGTGAAATTCACCGAATTCATGACGCCTCTCTAATGTGGGGTGAATCCAGAATCGTCGTTGTGCACGGCGTCTGCGTGTTGCTGCTTTGTAGATTAAGTACAACAAGGCAATTCTTCGTATTGCGTCCGCCATTTTTCTGAGACCGGAAATAAACAAACACCACCACCGGAAGAGGACCAACACGCTCCTCCTCCCACTGCAGACGCGTTAGATGAGGACAGTCATCTGTTGACAAGCAGCCAGTACAGTGCGTTTGGAGATTTTTGGAAGCGCGTTATGCTTTAGGTGAGGATGAGGCATAAAGGAGCGCCGCACACACATTTATCTGCATGAGACTAAACAAGCGGACATACTGGGCCATAAACATGCACAGAACTTTATTTACAAACACTTATCTAACACAATACATCACACATTCATCCATAAACACACACAGTACCTGTACAGTATGTACAGTAGTGTACAGTAATGTTAATCATTGCTATTCAGCACAGCACATTCAATACTGTAATTTAAAAAACTTCTTTGTGGAACCAGATGTATGAAAACAAAGTGCCTTAGTGTACAGTCCAGTCCAGGAACTTTTAAAATGTACAGTAATGTATTTTTCAGCGCAGAAAAAGTAAAGAAAATACTGTACAAATCTCTTCATAAACAGTTCTCAGCCATAATCAGCAAATGATGTCAACCATGAACACTTCTGAAAAGAGCAGCAGCTATTGACATCAAACAGCAGCATATCAGCAGCAATTCCCATCCAGCTATCCATCCATCATCAATCAAACAGCACCAAATCAGCAGCAAATTATGTCAACCATGAACCATGAACACTTCTGAAAAGAGCAGCAGCTATTGACATCAAACAGTAGCAAATCAGCAGCAATTCCCATCCATCCATCATCAGCAGCAGCTATTGACATGAATCAGCACCAAATCAGCAGCAAATCACATCCATCAGAAACATGTTGCAACCATCATGTATGTGAAACCAGTGCCATCCATCCATCATCAATCAAACTGCACCAAATCAGCAGTAATTCACATCCATCCATCCTCGGCAAATGATGTCAACCATGAACACTTCTCAAAGAGCAGCAGTTGTTGACATCAAATAGCAGCAAATCAGCTGCAATTCCCATCTATCCATCCATCCATCATCAGCAGCAGCTATTGACATGAATCAGCACCAAATCAGCAGCAAATTACATCCATCAGAAACATGTTGCAACCATCATGTATGTAAAACCAGTGCCTTGATGTGCAGTCCATGTCCATGTGCATGAAAAGGAAGTCCATGAACTCAAAAAAAGCTAGAAGCAGCAGAAAAATGAAACAAAATTCCTTTACTTTGATTGAAGTGTAGGTAGACAGTCTGTATGATGTTTTTCTCAAGTTCAAACCTGGATCTGATGGAACTGCTTAGCCATTGCTCAACAATGAATGTTGGGAGCATTTTAGGCCAGGTGTGAGTTCAGGCAGGTGTGAGTTCAGGAGTGGTCCTCATGTGAGCAGGTCTGTGCATCAGATCAGTTTTTTTTTGGCAGCAGCCATTGAGGCAGAAGGTGTTGACACAAAGGTGATGGATGGAGGCAACATGCAGGACACCAGAGGTAGGCAGGACAGACGTCCAGGATGACAGAGGCAGGTAGGACAGACGTCCATTCATGAGGAATGTGCACAATGTGATCTGTGTAAGAATTAACACAAACATGAAAATGTACAGTTACAGCTGGACAATCACCTGCAAAGAAAACATGAAAAACAGACAGAGAACAAGTTCTACTCACTGCTGATGTTCACAAACAGGTGACACTGGAGACAAGCTAGGGCAGCAAGGTAGGACATACGTCCAGGACGACCAAGGCAGGCAGGACAGACGTCCATTCATGAGGAATGTGCATGATGTGATCTGTGTAAGAACACAAAAATGAAAATGTGCAGTTCCAGCTGGACAATCACCTGCAAAGAAAACATGAAAAACAGACAGAGAACAAGTTCTACTCACTGCTGATGTTCACAAACAGGTGACACTGGAGACAAGCTAGGGCAGCAGGCAGGACAGATGTCCAGGACGACAGAGGCAGGTAGGACAGACGTCCATTCATGAGGCATGTGCACAATGTGATCTGTGTAAGAATTAACACAAACATGAAAATGTGCAGTTACAGTTGGACAATCACCTGCAAAGAAAACATGAAAAACAGACAGAGAACAAGTTCTACTCACTGCTGATGTTCACAAACAGGTGACACTGGAGACAAGCTAGGGTAGCAGGCAGGAGGCAGGACGACAGAGGTAGGACAGAGAGGCAAGAGCAGCAGGTGGTTTTGTTGAAACCCACACACAGACGTCAACATCTGCAGATAAGAAAACACACACAAGAACAACTTTGTGCATTTGTGGAGCTGGAGGAGGTGTAGGAGGCTGGTCCATGAGGCAGAGCACCAGGTGGAGGTACCGGAGGCTGGTCCATGAGGCAGAGCAACAGGTGGTTCTGTTGAAACCCACACACAGACGTCAACATCTGCAGAAATGAAAACACACACAAGAACAACTTATCCTTAACTGTGTGGTGTAGTGCACATGTGTGGATGGACCAAGGGGGCGTGATGCTTTGGGGGCTGTCGAGAGAGAGGTGATTATTACAGTAGGTGTAGATGTAACATAAAACAAAAAAGAAAGTAAAAAAATTGTCTTTGCTGTACCTTTCCGACGATGCTGTGTTGGTATGTGAAGGTGGGAAGGTCAGTGATAGGATGATGGAGCTGGTGAAGAGGAGGGGGAGGAGGAGGAGCAGAAGGCTGTGAACATAAGCAGATACAAATTGATTAACAGATTAAATTAATGTGTGTAACATGACACAACTCAGAAAAAACATTTCATTACAGTACTGTACCTGGAGAGAGGGAGCAGGGGGGGTATTTTACTGGGGAGAGGGTAGGCTGTCCATGGCCTCCTCCTGGCTTGCTACAGGAGGACTGGATGGCCTTTCAGCTGGTGCACCAGCAGATCCAGGAGGCGGTGCTGGGACCTTTGTCACAAATCGCAGCATGCTACTCTGCACTTGTTCCTGCTTTTTGTCCTCCAGGATCTGCTGGTAACACGCAACGTCATTCAGGACAGCTGGAGAGACCCTGGAGAACCTCTCCCCATCGGGGTCCTGCGCCTCCATCCTCGCCAAGAAGCTGTGGAGCTCTTTAAAGCCCTTCACCATCTCCTACCTGGTGAAGGTCTTGGTCGGAGGGATAGGGGTGACCTGCTCCTCTTCCTTATCCTGGACATGCCTGTCCAGCTGCATCAGGTCGTCCGGGGACAGGTCCTGCCCTGCTGTACCCAGCAGCTGTTGGACATCGTCCTGGTCCATGTCAAGCTCCAGTGACCTGCTCATCCTCACAACGTCCTCGGTTACACGGTCCACCTCCTGGGAATCATGTACCTCCTGAACCAGCTCTGGACAGAGCTTCTTCCACACTCCGCACATGTTCTTTTGAGTAACACGATCCTAGGAGTTGGAAATGTTCAGCATAGCATCATGGACATTGTACTGTCTCCAGAACTCTTTGAGGGTGAGGGTATGAGAGTTATCTGTTGCCTCCAAAGCGGCACGGATGACCCTCTGAAGGTAGTACGCCTTAAACGTACTAATCACCCCCTGGTCCATTGGTTGGATCAGAGACGTGGTGTCGGTAGGCAGGTACACTACCTTCACATGCTTGTCCAAGTCGGTGAGACAAGGGGTGTGTCCTGGAGTGTTGTCCAATACCAGCAGGATTTTAAAGGCAATCTTTTGGTTATTGCAAAAACGACGGACATCTGGTACAAAGTTATTGGTGAACCAATTTGTAAACACAGCCAACGTCACCCACGCCTTTTTATTTGCAGTCCAATAGACTGGCAAGCATTTTTTAATCAACATTTTTGAAGGCTCTGGGACTTTGAAATTGGTAATAATAATAATATAATAATAATCATTTTATTTAAAAGCGCCTTTCAGGACACCCAAGGACACTTAACAAACCAATACAGTGTAATACAGATCAAACAATATCAGCGACAAATTGAAATATAAAATACATAAAGATTATAAAATGCAAAATAATAGAAATACATTTAGAAAAGTTATTGTTTTTTTTAGATTCTTTATTCATTTCAAATTCAAAATTTAAAAGAACACAAAAAAACTATTTACAATTCTACGTAAATAAAAATTTAAACATTACATGAAATGAAAGGAAGCAGAAGAAGATAAAATCTTATTATGTCTGTCCCTTTTTTAACAAAATTAATTCAAACAATCAATTCAAACAACAATAATCAAAACAAAAAATTACACAATAAATAACTCATCCACATATTTTACCATTCATAAAATTTGAAACAACCAATTTATACATATTTTTCCAGAAACCTAAATTTATTCATTTTTTTAAACAAAGTCATTGTTTTTGCAACTTTTATATCGTTTTCTAAACCATTCCATAGACCTATTCCATAAATTAAAGTAGACCTACTCTTTAAACTAGTACTATGTTTTGGCTTAACAAAAATATCAGTACCCTTAAGATTGTATGTGCTCTGTCGTTTTACAAAAAGCGTTTGGATATTTGAGGGTAATGTGAAGTTTTGCGCCTTGTACAATATTAAGAGAATATTGTAGTCAACCAGATCATAAAATTTCAGTAATTTACATTTTCTAAACAATACATTTGATGGATGGTAATAATGCTTTCTGGTGATGATCCTTATTGCTCTTTTCTGTAAAATAAAAATGGGCTTGGTTATAGTTTTGCACGCTGTACCCCAAACCTCAACGCAATAAATTAAATGCAGGATTATTATTGCATTGTACAGCAAATACATTACTTTGTCATTTAATAAATCTTTAACTCTATACAACACTGCAATAGATCTTGATAGTTTAGTTTTTACAGAATTTATGTGATGTTTCCATGACAACTTATCATCAATAATTACACCCAAAAACTTCACTTCACTTACCCTACATATTTCAGAGCCATCAATCTTAAAAGGAACATCAACAGTTATTTTTTTCTTACTAAAAAATCATATAATTAGTTTTGTCTAGGTGCAAAGATAACTTATTTACCCTGATGCATGCTCAATAATCCAGGTAGAAAAATCTAAAAAAGCTAATTCTGGTCCTCTGGACATTCAAAAAAAAAATAAAAAAATTGTAGAAACGTTTCGTCTTTCGTCCGAAAGACTTCCTCAGTCTGAGGTGCTGGGTTCAGCTCAGTCTTATAAATAGCACCCTCTCACAGTGTTACACAACCAGTTGGCTGATGACAGCCGAAACCAGCTGCTCACATGATCAAGGAGGACCATCAGCCTAACGATGGATCGTTAGCACCCTGATGGTTGTTTGCTATTCACAGAGGGCTGAGTGATACCAGCAATCACAGCATTGTAGGAGGGGGACAGTTGAACCCGGAGGCCTCCACCCCTGTTTAATGATGGGCGGTTTCTTTTCACAAAGATGGCATCCTTTACTCCTCTCTCAAATCATCGTTCCTCTCTATCAAATAATAATAATAATAATAATAACTGTCGTTTTACAAAAAGCGTTTGGATATTTGAGGGTAATGTGACGTTTTGCGCCTAAACTCCATAAGAGCCATGGATGTTGAATTGTTTGATCTAAATAATAACTTATTTAATTTAAACCAAGTTTGTAATTAAAAAAATTCAATATTTACCAACTCAAACAATTCTTCCAAATCTTTGCCCGCACAAAAGAAAGTAGTGTCGTCAGCAAAAAGAACACATTTGAGGACATCGGGCACCTTCATTAAATCATTTACATATAAAATAAATAACTTAGGTCCAAGTACAGAGCCTTATGGTACTCCACATAAAACATTTCCTAAAGTAGATCTTACATCTTCTATTTGAACGAACTGCTTTCTATCTTTCAGATAGCTAAATATCCATTGCAATGCAGGACCTCTAACACCATATTGTTTTAATTTGTCAAGTAAAATGGAATGATCAATGGTGTCAAATGCTTTTTTTAGATCAACAAATATACTCATGCAATGTTGTTTTTGATCTACATCCGTAGTAACTTGTTCCATAAACTCCATAAGAGCCATGGATGTTGAATTGTTTGATCTAAATCCATATTGGCTGTTACTTAGAATATTGTATTTACACCTATACACAGGTGCGACCTATACACCAGAAAATACGGTACCCAAGAATTGGTCAAGTCTGTACATGAATTTTTTTTCTAAAATCTTTGAAAATTGAGGCAACAAGGATATAGGTCTATAATTATTGAATATACATTTATCACCATTTTTGAATAGAGGAACTACTTTAGCTATCTTCATTCTGTTAGGAAACACTCCAGTTGAAAATGACAAATTGCATATATATGTAAAGGGTTCGATAACATGACTCATTATTTCCTTCACCACCATCATATCCATTTCTTCACAGTCTTTGGATTTTTTGTCAGTACATTTTTTAACTACATTCATTATTTCATCCTTATCAGTTCCCGTTAGAACCATACTGTTCACACAATTCTCAATCAAGTCATTTACATTTTTCCCCACTTTCGGTATTGAAGCAGAGAGGTTTGGTCCAACATTTACAAAGTAATTGTTAAATCCATTCACAATTTCCTGTCGATCGTAGATTTCCTTATTATTTACAAAATAGTGTTGAGAAAGATCCACACTAACCTTATTATGTTTTTAAGAACATTATTCATTATTCTCCACGTTGCCCTCATATCACCACCACATTTATGTAGTAATTCACTATAATATTCTTTTTTATGTTTTCTTATAATACCTGTTAATTTATTTTTGTACACTTTATATTTGTTTTCAGCATCAATTGATCTTGTCTTCAAAAAACACGAGTATAGATAGTTCTTTTTTTTACATGCATTTCTCAGTCTGTTAGTCATCCATGGTTGCTCAATGGTATTTTTCTTAACATTAATTATTTTCACACAATTTTTTTATACAAAGCTTCCAGAACATTCATAAATTTTTCGTAAGACAGATTCACATCATCTACATATACATCATCCCAATTTTGTTTATCTAAGTCATCTTTGAATTTGTCTAAGTTTTTTTTATGCGTTTATGATTTTTTTCTGTTTTATAATTTTCTTTATGGGAATTTCATCATTTTTGTAAATTGTGAAAATTGGTAAATGATCACTCAAATCATTCATCAAGATACCACTTGTCATTTCACCATCCATAATATTATTGAAAATGTTATCAATTATTGTAGCACTGTGTGATGTGATTCTTGTTGGCTTAGTAATCAAAGGAAAAAAACTCAAACTGCACATTGAATCCATGAAAGTACTGACGTCATTTGAGTCAGCCCCTGTCCCCAGGTCAATGTTGAAATCTCTGCACAAAAAACTTTTTTTTTACAGCTTTTAACCAAAATTTCCAACATTTTATCAGTGAAAATTTCTATTCTTGAACCAGGTGTTCTATATATACAACTTATTGTTATATTCTTGTTTTTCATATTAATTATTTCTATAGTTATCATTTCCATTACATTATCTATAGCCATAGACATTTCATTATTTAATCTACATGTAATTTCATTTTTTACAAACAGAGCTACTCCACCTTTTTTTTCTTCTATTCATGTAATACAATTTGTACCCTTCAATATACGCAGTGTGTGAATTGCCATCATTTAACCATGTTTCTGACATTGCTACTATTGAAAAGGATTTATTAAATGTGTTTAGATAGTCTTGTATTGAAGATAAATTTGCATTGATACTTCTGCAGTTTATATGAATTATAGAGAGTGCTCCATTTTCTGTATTAATTTCATTGAGCTGTTCTACTGTAAAATATTCAGTACCTTTAATAACTGGAAAAAAATTGTATCAGTAATATCTTCAACATTATATATTTTGGGTTCAGATTCTTCGTTCGTCATCATAAAATGATGCACAAACTCCTCAGAATATTATTTAATTAATCTAATGTAGTAAGATATTTCCTAATACGATTTTCATTAATGTACATACTCATCTAAATTTATCCAGATCCTTCAGCTCGTTAACCATTTTAGCCTGCGACCCATCTTTAGTCTTGATCCAAATCTTCCCGTTTCGTGTCCATGTGGAAGCAATTCTGTCATGTTTTTTAACAGCTTTGCTTCATGAGCTAAATGTCCATTTCTCTTTGTTAAGTGTTCATTTATATAAACTTTTGTTCCTTTCAGTTTTTTTGCCTGCATAATTACACAATTTCTTGCTTTCCTGCTGACAAAGCGAAGAACAATTACTGGTTTGTTTTTATCTGTTTTGTGTTACATGCCCCAGGCATGTAATTTATTTTAGTAAGAGAACAAAATTGTTTAAAGGTTTTTTGAGGTTTTTGTTTAAAGATTCTGAGCAGAAGCATGAGCTGTTTAGAGGTTGTATGAGCCTAAATTGATTGCAGCTGGTGCTCATTAGCTGTAGGTGGAGGTAGGTGCTCTCTCTCTCCCTATATTAGGTCCAAGCCACAGAGCAAGAAAGAGTTCCAAGTGAGAGTGGCAGCAAGGAGAGATCCAGAAGAGGTCTGAGCTGATCCAGGAGAAGGAGACCTGATGCAGAACCAGCAGACCTGATGAAGTAGCAGCAGCAGCAGCAAAAGCAGCAGCAGTGTGAAGAGGAGCCATGAAGCCAGTGTTTGGAGCCATTTGAGGTGGCCGTTTGTGAGCCGTTTGGAGCCATTTGATGTGGCCGTTTGGAGCCTTTTGAGGAGGCCGTTTGATGAGCCGTTTGGAGCCATTTGAGGTGGCCGTTTGGAGCCTTTTGAGGAGGCCGTTTGAGCTGTGTAAAGAAGTCCGTATGAAGAAGCGGATGTCGTGAGACGAGCAGAAGTGCTGTCGTTTGGAGCTGGCGCGAGACCTGCTGCTGTGCGTTTGAAGAAGGAGCTGAATCCTTCTGTTGTGACCTGCTGCTGCATATTTAAGAAGAGGAAGCTGAATCCTTCCATTGTGGAGACCTGCTGGTGATGAAAACCAAGAGCCGTGAGTGTCCTGCTGGACTTTGAGTTTTTTGTATTAAAGAAGCTGTTTTTTGAGAAGTCCAACTTTTTTCTTTAATCACCTTTTTTTAGGACACAGACTCCAGAGAGCCTGAAATAAACATTGTTTTTTTTTAACATCCTTTCTGTGTCTGGTGTCCTTGTGTGCTACGTGCCTTCGGGTCGTAACATATAATGGGCCCTCATCCGAGATTGGACTAATTGACTAATGAGCTATTTTTTTTCTCCCCTAATTTTTGATGAAAATATAATGAACGCCTCATCTAGGATTTGAACGAGAACGATATTTGAACGAGACAAGCTTTTTTTTTTTTTTCCCCTCATTTTTGGTGAATTATAATGGGAGCTCGTCACATGTGCTATTTTTGGAGCTGTTTTTTTTGCATTTTTGAGCTGACTTGGTGGTGCGAATTGTGTGTTCGCTGTCAGCTGGCTCTTTGTGAAACGTTCAGGGACAGCTTGGACGTTTGTGCTTGGACGTTTGTGCTTGGACGTTTGTGCTTGGACGTTTGTTTTGAGTTGTTTATGTAGTGAGCTGTTTAAAACTTTTTTTTCTACAAAAATGGAGTTGGATGATGAGTTAAACCGTATGAATGATGAGATAAACCGTATGAATGAACGTCTGAGGGAGATGAAGATTAAGTTTGAGCAACGAAGATTAGAATGTCAAAATGAGGTTTATCAGAAAGAATTAGAGCTAGGTGTTGAACATGTTCCATTTTATGAGGTGGGACTGTTTTCTAGCTTTTTTGTTGCAGATGTCCCTAAACTTGAGAAACTTGAACTTGAGAAACTTGAACTTGAGAAAAGTGAAAAACGAGAAAAGTGAAAAACTTGAGAATGACTTAACTGTGGATTTGGTGTCAAAGGTGTTACCACTGGTGGAAGTGAAGTGCAAAAACGATGATGACATTGATCTGAGTGACTGTTTTTTGCTTTTTTCTGAATTAGAAGACGTCCCAGTGAGCATTGTTTCAGAGGAGCCAAGCCTGACTGTCCATCCTGCTCCTCTGGTTACCTTTTCATCCTGTTCACAGGAGGTTGTGAGTGTGCTGCTGGACGTCGTGGAACCTTTAGCTGAATCAGCAGCAGAGAGTGATAGTTTGCTGTCTGTGAGAGATGACCTGATGGAACAGTTTGAATATGTAGACAGTGATTGTGTTTTTGTTAACTCTCAATCAGGCTGAAGGGTGCCTGATGACAGTGCTGGTGCAGCTACAACGATGTTACTGTCATGTGATGGAACTGATAACACAGAGGCGGACAATTTCCCTCTGGTTGTTGGAAAAAACCCTGATTTTCAGACTGGCATTAATCTGAATGTTGGTGTTAGTGCTGCTAAACTGAGGCCTTGTGATGTACAACCTGACCGGCGATGCCTTTTTGGGTTTCAGGTATTCTGAAGGCAACTGTTGGTTGTATGTGATGTGTGTTGTTGTTGTTTTTTTTTTTGCTTGTTGTTAGTGTATGTTAAGATTCTTTGGTTTCATTTACATGGGTGATGAGTGTGGTGTAACATGGCTTCATCATCCCATGTAAATTCTTATGTGGGGGGGTGTTACATGCCCCAGGCATGTAATTTATTTTAGTAAGAGAACAAAATTGTTTAAAGGTTTTTTGAGGTTTTTGTTTAAAGATTCTGAGCAGAGCAGACAGTGCATGAGCTGTTTAGAGGCTGTATGAGCCTAAATTGATTGCAACTGGTGCTCATTAGCTGTAGGTGGAGGTAGGTGCTCTCTCCCTATATTAGGTCCAAGCCACAGAGCAAGAAAGAGTTCCAAGTGAGAGTGGCAGCAAGGAGAGATCCAGAAGAGGTCTGAGCTGATCCAGGAGAAGAAGACCTGATGCAGAACCAGCAGACCTGATGAAGTAGCAGCAGCAAAAGCAGCAGCAATGTGAAGAGGAGCCATGAAGCCAGTGTTTGGAGCCATTTGAGGTGGCAGTTTGTGAGCCGTTTGGAGCCTTTTGAGGAGGCCGTTTGATGAGCCGTTTGGAGCCATTTGAGGTGGCCGTTTGGAGCCTTTTGAGGAGGCCGTTTGAGCTGTGTAAAAAGTCCGTATGAAGAAGCGGATGTCGTGAGACGAGCAGAAGTGCTGTCGTTTGGAGCTGGCGCGAGACCTGCTGCTGTGCGTTTGAAGAAGGAGCTGAATCCTTCTGTTGTGACCTGCTGCTGCATATTTAAGAAGAGGAAGCTGAATCCTTCCATTGTGGAGACCTGCTGGGTGATGAAAACCAAGAGCCGTGAGTGTCCTGCTGGACTTTGAGTTTTTTTGTATTAAAGAAGCTGTTTTTTGAGAAGTGCAACTTTTTTCTTTAATCACTTTTTTTTAGGACACAGACTCCAGAGAGCCTGAAATAAACATTGTTTTTTTTTTTTAACATCCTTTCTGTGTCTGGTGTCCTTGTGTGCTACGTGCCTTCGGGTCGTAACATTTGTTAGGAATGGTGGGACACAGTGAAATGTGTGACACAGTGAAATGTCCTCATGAGTTCTAAATCAGAGATCTGTTTCTCTTTTTGACACAATTGTAATTTAAGTTGTTTCACTTCATCAAATAATCCCATCAAGAGTTTCAGTTGTGATGTTACTGTTAATTCAGTACTCATGAAGTTCAGGGATCTTTTGATCTAACCCAGATCTTCAGAGGTTTGGTCAGTTTGTTCCAGCTTTTTTTTTTACTTTTCCTATCACTCCTCTCACCCGCTGGTAATGGCTGCTAAAAGTTGATGGTTAAAAAAACGAGTCCCGGTTGCAGAAACAAGACCGGGACCTCTCCTACCTCCCAAGCCAAAGATCTGCAGCTCTGGAGTTTCAGGAAATCAATTCCGCAGCTCCTGCACCGCTTTGAATCCATGGCGAAGATCGGTTCTCCACGGGGTTCAGATTTAACAGCTTCACCCCACACCTCCGTACCGCCACTCCTCTGCACCCCCGCTCCTCCACACCAGCAAGTGTAATCTCCGCGGGACGTCAGCCGAGCACCTTTACCCCTCCATAAACTCCAACCGTACCTCACAGCATTTACCACAGCTCACGGATTGACATTCGCAGCCGACGTAATCCACGAGGCACCGGCTCCTTCAGGGTAGACGCCAAAGCAGCAGCCAACGCCCACTTTGCAGCGTCCAGGTGAAACAGGTCCACAGCACAGAAATCCACAGAGTCAACACTGAAGAAACCACCTTTTTCAAATCCAGAAAAAAGTCCAAATCCATAAAAGTACGACAAATAAATGAAAATTTGAGGCTCATTTTGGTCGTTGAAAAAATAAATAGTTTGAACAACTTTAGGCTCCTTCAAAAGCGCAACGTAGCGCAGCGCTCCTCTGGACGTGCGCACCTGCAGATGATAATAATAAGCTAGTCTAAAGAGATGTGTTTTCAGAGCAGTCTTGAAAAGAAAGGGAGATGGTGTTTCGGAGGTCTGGCGGTAGGGCGTTCCAGAGGTGAGGGGCAGAGCATGTGAAGGCCCTGCTCCCCATGGTGGAGAGGTGGGCAGAGGGTACATGGAGATGTAGCGAAGAGGAGTATCTGAGAGAGCGTGATGGGATGGAGATTTGTAGGAGGTCAGATAGATAAGGAGGGGCAAGGTTGTGGATAGCTTTGAACGTGAGGAGTAGAATTTTGAAGATGATGCGTGATTTAACCGGGAGCCAGTGGAGCTGCTGCAGGACAGGAGTGATGTGGTTATAGTAGGAGGTTTGAGTGATGACACGGGCAGCTGAGTTCTGGACCATCTGTAACTTGTGGAGAGATTTGTTGGGGAGGCCGTAGAGAAGGGAGTTGCAGTAATCAATACGGGAAGTCACAAGACTGCACAAGGATGGCTGTGGAGCGGGGTGTGAGAGAAGGACGGAGACGGTTAATATTACGGAGGTGGAAATAGGCAGACAGAGTAATATTGTTGATGTGTGAAGTGAAGCTTTTGACACTGTGGATCATAACATCCTGTGTCATAAGCTCTCAGAAATCGGTTTCTCTGATCACACCATCGGTTGGTTTTCTAACTATCTTTCCAATCGGAGGCAATGTGTTCAACATAACGGTACTTCTTCCAGCTATTTAACAGTTAAAAATGGTGTACCACAAGGCTCAGTTTTAGGACCAACTCTCTTTACAATCTACATAGCTAATGTAGGTCACTGCATCCCTGATGCATCCTTACATTTCTATGCTGATGATACAGTTGTTTACTGCCGAGCTAAAACAGTAGCTAAGGCTTTCCAGTTACTGCAATCCGCTTTTGACATCATCCAGTCAGATTTGTTCCGTCTCAAACTTGTCCTAAATGCTGATAAAACAAAAGGGATGTTTTTTTTCAAATAGGAAGGCGGTTCCAGCAGATCCTCCTCTGATTTTATCTTCAAATGGTGTCCCTATTGAGTTTGTTGATTCCTATAAATATTTGGGTATCCTGGTCGATTCACATCTCTCTTTTAAACTCCACGTGGAAAACCTAGTGAAGAAACTGAAAGTTAAACTGGGTTTCTTTTTCAGAAACAGATCATGTCTAACACTGAATGTTAGGAAACGCCTTGTATCTGTGACTTTCCTTCCCTCCATTGATTACGGTGACATTCTCTACATGAATGCTCCTACAAGCACCCTGCGGATGTTGTCTATCATGGTGCACTAAGATTCATAACTGGCTGTGATTATTGTACCCACCACTGCACCCTGTATTCACTGGTTAACTGGACATCATTAACCTCACGCAGACTCTTCCACTGGTACATTTTCATCTTTAAATCTTCTCGGTCTGCTGCCCTCATACATGTCTTTGCGTGAGTGCAGCTACAGTGTGCGCTCTCAGGACATGATTACCTGCAGTGTTCCGTCAGTGAGGACTGAACTTGGAAAAAGGGCTTTCTCCTACTCTGCTCCTGCTTCATGGAATATCTTACAAAAAGATCTGAAGCTCTCGACCTTGACTTCTCTAAATGGTTTTCAGAATCTGTT